>JAASGO010000989.1:0-11729 GCA_023334245.1 Globisporangium cederbergense | reverse complement strand
GGTGCCGCGATCCAGGAAGTTATGGAGTCGTACGAGGTCACGATCGAGGGCAAGACGTACCCAGTCAAGTGTATTCGCAACCTGTGCGGCCACTCGATCGGCGCATACCAGATCCACGGCGGCAAGAGCGTGCCAATTGTGGCCGGTGGCGACAACACCAAGATGGAGGAGGGCGAGATCTTCGCGATCGAGACCTTCGGCTCCACGGGCCGCGGCCACGTCGTCGAGGACGGCGAGTGCTCGCACTACGCCAAGGCCTTCGACGCGCCGCACGTGCCGCTGCGCTTGCCGCGTGCCAAGAAGTTGCTCACGCACATTACGCGCACATTCGGCACGCTGCCATTCTGCCGCCGCTGGCTCGAGCGCGAGGATGGCGGCTCAACGTTCATCAACCCCAAGGGTGCCAAGCAGGAGAAGTACCTTATGGCACTCAAGAATCTTGTGGACACGGGCATTGTGACTGCGTACCCGCCACTTGTGGACGTCAAGGGCAGCTACACGGCCCAGTACGAGCACACGATCATCCTGCGACCAACGTGCAAAGAGGTTCTCTCCAAGGGCGATGACTATTAGGTAACGGAGCAGTCGAAAGCCCTCGCCGGCACCACTCAGTCAGTTCACTCGCTCAGCTTACCTGCATTAGCTTCGTTCAGGAACTGGAATGTCTTCACTTCAATAGTAATCTTCTTTCCAATTGTTGCTTTTCGCGAACTGCCTGCGCATACTTGTACTTGAGGTCCTCGATCTCCTCGAAAAAATCCTCGTCAAAGGCCGCGAGTTCGCTCTGCAGCTTGTTGTTCTCGTCCTCGAGCTCCTGCACGTGATCCTCGAGCTCTCGGATGATCTCGTCATTCACAGCAGCAGTAGCTGTACCTGGTTCATTACTCGTGTGCTCCAACTGGAACTGCAGCTCCTGTACCTGTGTCTCTTTCCTCGCAATCGCTCTCTTGAGTTCTCTTGCTTCGTTCTCAGAGTGCGCAAGACGCTCCTCCTGGTCCTGGACTTGTGATCGCAACTCTCGCAGCTCTTGCTCAACTGCTGACGATTTCGGCGCTGCGCCAGAACCTGAACTTGCTCCAGATGTGAGCGTAGAAGACGCGACGCGGAGCTTCTGCTGCAGCCGCAATTTTTCCTTCTTGAGCTCTGTGTTCTCTGTGCGCAACGCCTCCGCCTCACCTTCCAGCTGCTCTCTCGCGTCTCGCTGCTCCTTCAGTTTCCGACGAAGCACATCCATCTTGCCTGGGGAGACCGAGTGTTTCTTGAGCTTCTCGTTCTCAGATCGCAGCTTCTCGATCACTTTCTTCATATTCTCGATCACTTCCTCGAGCTCCAAGCGTTCCTGTGCTGGCGAGCGAATGCTGCTGGTTGCCTTGCCTTTTAAGCCCGACTGACCACGACGTGACCCTTGTTGCTGTAATTGAGACTGCTGCGAGCTTTCCAGTATCGAAGTCCGACGCTGCATCCGCTTGTACTCGACCTGGAGCGTCTCGAGTTCGAGCTCCATTTCCATCATCTTGGTGTCCTTGAGGATAATTTCCTGCTCCTTGGCCCGCAGCTCGTCGCCCAGCATCACCAATTCGTCATTCACCTCCTGGGAAATCAGGAACTGCTGTTCTTCTAGATGCAGGCGCTCAGCGGACTGTCGCTCGCCTCGTCTCCTTTCATCAGAGCCTGCTCCTCCTACTGGTACTCCGTGCTGCGATAGACGGCGACGCAGACGCTTGAGATCTCCCTCGTACTTAGCCATTTGGTCGGTAAACGCCTCCTCCCACTCACGCCGCTTGAGCACCAAAGTTTCCTGGAGATAGTGGTTCTGACGCTTAAGCTCGTCGATCTGCTCCTTCGCACTCGCTGACAACGTTAACGTATCATCTGCAGCTCCAGTGGTGGCAACAGTCGCTCGTTTCTGTTCAGCTTTCTTCAACTGCGTCTGCTCCTGTTGTACGATCGCCAGTCGCTCCTTGGTCTGCTCCAGCTCTTTCTCCTTCTCATCAAGCTCGGCGTGCTTCTCTTTCAGTCGGAGCATCAGGATGTCGTTGCGGCGCTGGAGCTTCTTCTCCATCTCCCACTGTTCGCGAGTCTTGCTCGTGATATCAGCTGATGCTCGTCTCTCCGCTTCACTTCTTTCGTGTGCAGCAGCAGGAGCAGCAGATGATGAATGCGAAGCCGACGCCTCTCGTAACGCCATGTTCTGCGCTTCGAGCACGCGCAACTTCTTCTCCAAATCCTCGACGACGCGAGCTTCACCCACGACGCGCTCCTTGATGACTCGCTTCAAACGTTCAATCTCGTCTTCCAGAACTTTCACTTGAGCCGCATCCTGCGCTGCTGCTGAAGCCGCTTCGTCTCGCTTACTCGCCTTCTGTTTATCTGTTCTGCGACCACCACCAGCAGCAGAATTAGCAGACGCCGCTCGTTTGAGCTTCGCCTCCTGCTTCTTCATCAGCTCGAGCTTCTCCTGCAGGATCTGCACCTGGCTCTCCAGTCGCTCTTTCTCCTCTTTCCACTGCTCTTCCTCCTCCCGATGGTCTTTCTTCTTCCTGCTATTGTTCACACTCGCGGTCTGCTGGGCTTTCGCAATCTCTACAGCGTGACGATCCTCGGCCTTGAGGAACTCCTCCTTGAGCTTGATGATCGCGTCACGCAGAAGTTTCATCTTGTCCTCTTTCTTGCCTAGGTCACGCTTGACGAACCCGAGCTGGGTCTCGAGCTGCTTGTTGATCATCTCCTGCTCCGCGGCAATGTCCTTCGTCAACACAATCTCCTCAAGAGCTTCACCAGCACGCGCCTCGGCAATGTCGCGCTCATTCTTGAGCACCTCAATCTCCATCTGAAGCTCCTTGATCGTCTGCTTCGCCTTCTCCAGCGAGATCTCCACCTGCTTCCACTCCTTCAGCACGTACTCGTGGCGTTCCTGGGCTGCTTGGATCGCTTTCTTGTCCTTCCCCGTGCGCTCGAGGTGCTTGATCGTGTCCATCGCCTCTTTCAACTGCGAGATCATGCGCTGGTTCTCCTCGTAGAGCTTCTTGTTCAGCTGCGTGGTCTCAAGGCGGTCCTGTGCTTTCACCTGGGCGGCATCGTGGCGCACCATCGCCATTTTCTTCTGATATTCCTGGATCAGCGCGTTCTTCTCCTCAACTAGTAGCTTCAAGCTTGCAATCGTTGCCTGCGCGGCTTGCTGCAGCTCGGCCTGGTCTTTCTCGTACAGCCCCACTTTCTTGCGCATCAAGGGTGAATGGGATCCCGACTGGTTCGATCGCTGGTTGTTACCTGGGAAAGAGCCATCGCCACCGCCACCGTGCAGCTCAAGCTGCGCATGCGCATGCTGCAACTCGATTTCCAAATCCTCCTTCTCGTTCGCAAATTGTCGGCGACTAGCGTCCAGGTCACCATTTTGCTTGATCAGATCTGAGATGCGCATCTGCGCCGCCTTCAGCTGTCGCATCACGTCTCCGTTGAGCTTCTTCGTGTCTGCAAGCTCGGCCTGCAGCATTTCTTCCTGCTCGAGGTACGTTGTGGACTTTGCCGCGCTCTCGAGCTGCCCCATCAGCACGCGTTCGCGAGTCTCGAGCGCTTCAACGCGAGACTTGAGCCGATTCACTTCGAGAGACTGGCCCCCGTCCGCCGACGAGCGCTTGAGGTTCGTCAACAGCGGCAACTGGGCTTCTTTCTCTTCGAGCTCTTTCTCCAGCTCCTTGCGGCGCTCCTGTTCGAGCTTCATCTCCTCTTCGAGCGCGTCAAGTCGCTTGCGGAACGCCTCCCACTTCGTGTTGCGCACTGTCAAATCGCGCTCCTTGACCTGGGAGATCGTGGTCTCCAGCACCGCCACCTGGTTACGAGACTTGTCGCGCAAGTCGCTCAGCAACTTGGAGCGGTTCTCCAGCTCGAGCTCCAGCTGCTGTGCTTTAATCGTCGCGTGCTGCTGGTCCTCGGACAGAAGATCGTACTTGAGCAGGAACTGTTGGTAGTTGGCCTTGAGCTGCATGAGCTGGTGCTGCAGCTGGCCAACCACCGCGTGGTCTTCTGAGGACGCCATGAGATCTCGCAGCTGGTCTTCTTGGGCTTCTTGCTTGGACTTCTCCTGAGTGCTGCGTTTCGCCAGTGTGTTGGCCTGGGTGGCTGCTAGCGCCGCGATGTCCTTGTACTTTGCACACTCACGCGTGAGGCTCTCGTAGAGCTGCTCGACCTCACTGATCCGCTCAAAGAGCAGCGCGTTCTCCTTCTCCAAGTCGCTCTCGTACAATTCCAACTTCCTAGCTTCACTAGCACCCTCAGCACCAGCTATAGCAGCGTGCATTGACACAAGATCTAGGGCAGACGCAGGGCCACCACCAGTAGCAGCCGTGACTCGAATGGCTTGGGCCTCTTCGAAATCCTTTGCTCGCTGAGTCTGCACCGCGAGCTCGTGTTCAAGCTGAGTAATACGCGCTTGAAGAATTGGATCGATCGAGATCCTGTCACCACCCGTTCCTTTCTCCTTCGAACTACCGCTATCAGCACGCTTCTCTGCGAGCAGCACCGCATTTTCGTGCTGCACACGACTCAACTGACTCGGCAGGTCGTACATTTGAACAAATTTGACGTGCATCTCCGAGTACGCTTCGCTGAGCGCGTTGTACTTGTGCAGCACCTGGATCATTGCCTGCTCCTGTCGCTCAGCAAAGGTCTTGAGCACGCTCTTCTCCAGCGTCCTCTCCATGCGCTCGATGAGCTCGTCGGCACCCTCTTTCCAGCTCTCCAGGTACAAGATCCTGTACTTGAGCGTCTTCTCCATGTCCAGCCAGTCCTGTTCGAGCATCTTCTTCTGGGACACTGCGCCTTGCAAGTCGGCGTGGAGTTGCTGATACTTTCGTCGGAACCGTGACTCGTTGACTTCGTAGATCGCAGTCTTCCTCGTCAGTTCGACAATCTCAGAGCGCAGCTGGGCTTCAGGGTCAGGAATGCCACCCTCGTGTTGTTGTGCAAACATGTACAGACTCGACTCGTACCGCTGGCACTTGAGCTGCAGGTTGTGATTCTCGTGCTTCATCTCTGTCACCTCCCGCTGCAGGTCCTCATCGCTCTTGGAATACTCGGCGTGCATGTGGAAGAAATGCTGATACAGGACTGTGTGCTGATCCGTGAGCGACTTGAACGCGTGTTCGTGCTGCGCGAGCTGTTGCTGAAGGTCTTCGTTCTGGGTCTCCGATCGCACAAGTTCGTCCAGACACACGTTCAGCTCCTTGAGCACATCGAGCTGCAGCGTCATCTCCTCTTCGCTTTCGAACGCCAGCGTGTCGACAGCAGCAGTAGTCACCTTCTTGTTTGCACGAGGTGATTGTATTGACGTCTGCTGGGTGCCTTCATAAGCTGTATCTCCAGCTGATAGCCTCGACTGCTGAGGTTGATGGCCTTGCAGTTGAGAAAGCCTGCTCTCCAGTGCTTTTGCGACAGCCATTGCGATGCTCTCAGCAGACGCCCACTCGTTTCGCTTCGGGCTCGACGTCGACTTTGTGTGTTCCACTGATATCGTCTGCGTATCGATTTCTGACACCGAGCGATGTGAATGCGGTGCGTACTTTCGCTCGACTTCGACATTTGGCCGACTCTCACCCGAGTGTGTCATCATCTTCTTCGCTCGCTCCACAGACTCTCCGTCGTCTGAAGACGACAACGACTCAACATCATCATCCTCGGTCGCTTGGTGAGCTTCTGCATCAACTCGAGGTGTCACTATCGCCTTGCCCGACGACAGCAAGTCTCGCTGACTTCGCTGCATCTCCTGCTCCTTCACAATCAGCTGTATCTGCTCTCGAATCGCCTTGAGGTCCTCACTCGATTCTTTGTCTACACGTGGAGTCTCATCAGGAAGCGTATGAATGGACGCCAAAGCAGCTTGCGCCTGGGCTTGCGCGTGCTCCAACTCAATTCTCAGGCGAGCAATTTCCTTGACCAGCTTCATGTTCTCAGCATGCGAGTTCGCAATCTCGGTCTCGTATTTTATCACCGCCGTATCTTCACTCAGTTGACCCGCAGCACCTGCAGAACCCTCGGTAACTCTCGTTACACTCCCCACCTCACCGCTAGACAGCAACAAGCGCTTTGCGACCTCCGGTGTGTGCTTCACGCGATCGATAAACTCCTCCACGAGCTGCCACTGCTCTGTCGTGACGCCATGTGCTTCGTACAGTTTGTGACCCGTTAGGCGCGCCTGCTCTCTCAGTTTCTGCAGCAGCCGCACGCGATCGGCCTCAAGCTCCTGGATCTGATGCTCCATCTGAGCCATCACCGCCTGGTTCACTGCGAGCTCACCCTTCAAATGGTTCTCGACCGCAATGTCGTCATACTCAAACTCGAGTGGCTTGCCTGTTTCGACCTTGAGTCGCTCGAACGCCACATGGATCTTGCTTGTCGCCTCGATTTGCTCATTCAGGTCATGACGCAGCTTCACGTTCACGTGCTGCTGCTTCTCGAGCTGCTTGCGCAGCTGCTTCTGGAACTTCATTACGTCTTCCAGACCTGCGTTCTGCTCGTACTTGGCGTTCCACGTCTGTGCTTCGACCAGTTCCTTCTCGAGCTGTGACTGGCGGAACTCCATCTCGTGCAGCAGATTGCTCTGCTCCTTCAGACGCCGCTTGATGTTGACATTCTCCTGGCGCATGTTCACGTTTTGCGCCTGTTCTTTCGCGACGGCACTCTGTACCGCGCTTTCGATTGCTACATCCACGTCCAGGTGCTCCATCAGGCTCTCGAGGTCGCTCTGCTGCTGCAAGATGCGCTGATTGAGCTCCGAAATCGTGCTCTTGTCGCGAATACGGAGCTCCTGAAGTAACTCCAGCTGGTTTTCCATCTCCTCCGTGTCTGCTATCAGCGTGGCCTGGGTCACCACCTGCCCTGTTGCCGGTGCTCCAGTCTTGCTAGCTGCCAACACCTGCCTTTGCTTATGCTGCTGCTGAGATAGTTCCTGGACTTTCTTACGGAGCTCGTCAAGCTCGTTGCGCAGCACCGCCTTCTCCATGTCATGCTTCATCTTGGCGTCTCGCAGCAGTACCTCCACGTCGCCCTCGCGCTCGTCCATCTCGATGAGCTTGGCCTCCAGGTGCTGCTTCTCGCGCTCGAGCTGCTCGAGCTTGGTGTGCAGCTGCGTGATCTCGATTGTCTGCTCGTCAATCGCATCCTTGTACGCGTTCTGGTGTTCGTACATGATCTTTACGAGCGACTCGTTCTCGAGAGCCGCATCGGCCGTCGTACGCAGCGCGTCCTCGAGCTCACTCCGCTCGGCGCGCAGCATCTCGTTCTCCTTGAGCACTTTGTACAGCTCGCTGCGTTTGTCCTTGGACTCCTGGGTCATCTGCTCCACCGCGTGCTTGGCGCTCACGCTCGCAGCGAGTTCTCTCGCATTCGCAGAACGTAGCTCCACCAGTTTTTTCTCCAGCGCCTCGTTCTTGCCGCGCAGCTCGATGCATTCCTGATCGAGGCGAGTGATGCGAGCGTCTAGATCACCACTTACATGTCCTGTGTCTGGGGCAACCGGCGTGCTAGCAGTAGCAGCACTCACTCGCGCTTTCTGCTCTTCCTTGAGCTTTGCGCTGAGCTCGTGTGCAACCTGGTTCAACCGCGCAATCTCTCTGTCTCTCTCGTCGACCTTCTCGTTGAACACGGTCTTGTCGCGCACGAGCTCCTGGTTGCGCGTCTGCTTCTCGCCGTCCATATGCGCGATCTTGTCGTGCAGCTGTTCGTTCTCACTCTCGAGCTCCTGTAGGTCGCCGCGCAGCAGCTCGAGTTCCTCGCGCAGAGAGATGCAGTCGGGTCGCGCGCATCGCGTTGATGCGGATGCTGCCGCGGCAGGTGTTGGCTCCGCCATGATGATGCACAGCTAGAGACACAACACGATACACGGATGGCCGCGTGTATGCAAAAACGCGCACAGTTCACCTCGTGATATGTGGAGTCTCGTGTACAGATCGTGCTGCTGCGTGGTCGGTCACCTCCTAGCGACGAAGAAAGTCGGGCGGAGCAGCCAGTCGCATGCGCTTTTTGCGCATTTGGAGGAGGCGTGGAGCAATAATAATTTGGCATTGGAGCATTTTGCTTTGTGCGTCAAGTTGTGCACAATACATGTCCAGAACGTGCATAATACATGTCCAGTAAACATGCAACATATACAAACAATATACATTTTTTCAGGTAGGCCGCGTCCTCTGCGTGTCTACTTCGGTAATATTCGCACCGATGTGCAGTACTGTAAGTAACAGCGTACCGCAATCTGTATCATTGCTGCGTCCTTCCTAGTAAGCACAGGCAATTGCGCGCGATCTGTTGCTGATTGGTCGGGGAAATAAAAGCATCGCGACGAGGAGCTACAGCAGCCGGAAGACAAGCAGCAAGCAAGCAAGAGAGGAGAGCCATGTCGAAGACTGTGGGCGTGCCGATCGCGCTTCTGCACGAAGGCGAGGGCCGCAACGTGACCATCGAGCTCAAGAACGGCGAGATCTACCGCGGGCACCTGAACGAGAGCGAGGACTCGATGAACTGCCAGCTCAGCAACGTCGTGCTCACGCAGCGCGACGGCCAGAAAGCCAAGCTCGAGCAGGTCTACGTGCGCGGGAGCCAAATCAAATTAATTATTCTGCCCGACATCCTCAAGAACTCGCCGCTCTTTAGCAAGGTGCAGGCGCTCAAGAAGCCCGCGGCCGAGAAGAAGAAGTCCCGGTCGTCGTCGGCCAAGACCAAGCGCGGCGGTATGCGAAAGTAAATGCGCGAGAGCACACAGGAAACACACAAACAGACAGGCAGGCGCGGTGGTGAAGGATGGAAGCGAACAGCAACGCTTGGGGACGAGTAAACGAGAGAAGCAGAGATCGACCGACGTGTTACTGCATTGAAGGCGAAGAGAGAAAGATACAGGGGGCAGCGATGGCGTCACTTTTGCGGCCACTGGCGGGCGATATCTGCTTCTAAACGACGCGAAAGACGGCTGTGCATGCTCACGAAGGTACGAAGAACCGAGGAAGATGCAGAGAGAGTTGTAGTGGGGGAAGGCGGACGAGCGCGGAGAGATCTTTGATGGGTGACTCTCACTCTATGTGCGTGCGTTGTCTTTGCCCGCGATGCCAGGATCTTATCCCGCTGACAAATAGATGACCGAGCGCTGGGTTGCTTTCATTCATTTGCTTGTATCCATTCGCGCTGTTTGGACTATAGGTTCCTTGCTGTGTGTGTGTGTGTGTGTGTGTGCTGTGTTCTTTGCTGAATATTTAGGACCGCGGCATTCATTTGTGCAGACGCTACTCACTCTTCTGCGAGCTCGAGGCGTACCAGATCGCGAGCGAGGACTCGTCCAAGCAGATGGGCTCTCTATTTTTGATGCCAAGCCCATGAAGACAGCCTCATCGGCTTTGGCTGAGAAGCAAAACTTCCCGAGCGCATTGGCGAACGGCAGCGCGTAGTCGACGGATGTGGACAAGGCCTCAAAGCGCCTCGCGATCCCCATCTGCGACGCCAGTCGCTTCTTTGAGCAGAGACGACTATTCGAGCTTGGTTCCGATGCTGTACGCGTGCCGCTGTCTCGCTCGCCCTCGGTGCTGCGCAAGAAGTCGCTACTGTCTCTCGAGAGCGTCGAGGTCCGCTCGACGGACACGGTGGAAAAGCTCCTGGCGAAATGTCCGTACGAAGAGGAGCATAGTGTAGCTGGTGGTGACGCCATGGACATGGAAAGCTCAAACGTTGCAGGCAGGGGCAATGGAGTAGACTCGGAGCTGCGCAGTGAGCAAGAGCGCCAGGATCTGTGGACGCCGAGCGAGAAGGCGGTGCTGCTCACACTACCGCTCTCCATCGGGGGCGACTGAAATGCGACCACGACGGCGTTGCTCTCGATTCTGTCCTAGTGTCTGCCCGTGGCCAAAATCGTGTCTACAGAGCTGATTAAGTTGGCGTACAACGTGTAGCGAGCGCATAGGCGCGTCCATACCGCTGCGCATGAATGTGTTCCAGACGATACAGCTGGATGCCGGGTGCAAGTGGCATGTACTTGAGGGTTTTCACGTATGTCTGTGCTCTACCACGAAGACTGTTCAAGATCTATATAGCAGTCCGTCCTGCGCGAGCTAAAGCAACTCAAATCACCAATGTATTTATCAACGTGTTCATGAAGACGCCCAAAATCGCACCCGCCTCGACCACAACACTCACATTCGGCTTACACACTTCTTTCCATGGTAACCAACTCTTCTGCTCCTCTATGACGACCGTACTGCTCACTCTTTCTCCTCCGAGGTACGCGACATAGTCAACGCCAACCGAACGCGTGCACTCACAGACAACAAAGCGGCAGCAAGAGTGCAAACGGCAGCAGACACGCGGCGACGCCAAGCGAGAGCCCACACGTGCAGATGCTCAAGACGCAGCAGATGAAGATGATGATCCAGAGCATGATTGAGAAGCTGAAGCAGCCGCCGCGTAACCGCGTCGAAAGCTCCAGCGTCGCGTGGTTCTGGATCCCGTACTCGTAGAGCGCGCGCTGCGGGCGCAACGGCACGCCGCCATAGTGGAGATACCTCGATTTACCGCGTGGCTTGGTGCGGAACTCCGGATCGTTGCTGTCATCGCCATCATCGCTATCATCCATCTCTGGCGTCACGTCGTCGTGTGGTGCTGGATCTACATCAGCACCATTATCAGCTTTCTTGGAAAAGAGCCCCTCGAACACGCTCTTCGGCTGATTGCCGCTCGTCAGCAGCTCCTTCTCATGCACGAGCGTCAAAACGTCGCGGACGGCTGTGTCATGCGCCGCAGTGATCACCAGCGTCCTTCCGGTATCCTGTACACAGGCAAAGAGCCATCAGCTGAAGAAGCTTTCACGTAGCTGCAAGCAAGCAACGCATCGCGTACCGTTCGCACAAAGAGCTGCATGCCTTCTTCTCTGCTGCGTCAACGCCGTCGTAGTCGCTGTATCGAGACGTTGGGTTTTGAGGGAGCACGACGTTCGTGCGTGTGTGGGGAGAAGGAAGGCCAGCTCGAACCAGCCGCGCTTCGCTTGGTCTGGAGAGCGGATCTTTCGCCCGCCTACAAACTTGAAGTGTTCCCATTTGTAGAGGAGAACGCGGTTGTGCTCGCTTTTCTATAAAAGGGTTCCCTTCCAAATTTTATAGAACTCAGCTGTTCATAGCTACCAACGATTTGATGTCTTTTCAGCTGTTCATTACCTACAAGATATTTGAAAGATCTGGGTTTAGTTAAAACTCTCTGCACTCGCCACTAACAAACGCTAAGCTAGCAGCGAGTTCAGCGGATGGTGCTTCGTTTACAGGAAGTTCCCTCTTCTCGTCCTCATCTTGAAAAGCTGCTGAAAACTTGAATTTTCCGCTTTTTCCACAAAATTTAGGATCCTTTGCTATAGCATATGCACAAAAGAAGGCTAGTCAATTTTTGACTAATCTGCTTTTTCTGCGTCTTATCTTACACAAAGTATGGTATACAAATATTGGTATGCTCGCGAAGAAAGCTCGATTCTTCGTGTTGTATTTGATCTGTGTATAGAATACAACAAACAAGAGATGAGTAAAAAACAAATAAATACAGGATAAATGACCTAAGTGATCTAAATTAGGTCAGAGCGGTTGACCGAAATTTTTAACTGTCTTACAAGAGCAAACACGAAACAAGCTCCAAGGAAACAAGCGCCGACGACATGGTCAGACGCACGAGGCAGGTAGAGCAGCAGGGACACGCAGATGTTCCAGAGGACACTC
>JAASGO010000988.1:0-11733 GCA_023334245.1 Globisporangium cederbergense | reverse complement strand
GCGAGAACAACGGCCGTGATGCCGACAGACAAGTCCGCCCTGGCGAGAGCTACGCGACGAGGTATCACACGTCTGCCAACGCGGACGCCTTCATGACTCCGGACCACGACAACCAACAGAAAGCGCAGCGCCGGCAAGACTTTGACTGGCACTACCAGGAGACGCCGCCCGCGCAGATCCAGCACAGCAGACAGACCAACACAGCGTACAGACAGACACCAGCGCAAGATAACAGTGGTGGTGGTGACGATGACGCGGCTCGCGGCTTCAAGACCCCAGAACCAGATTCACGTGGTATAAGAAGGCCGCCTGCTGCCTCTGCTGCGGCGACGCACGCAAGCGACGGCGAGCAGCGGTTCCAGACCGCGGCCGAGTTCGCACAGTCCCAGTACCGACGGCGAAACCGGCTGGAGAAGCGCCTGGAGGAGCTGCAGAAGGACGTCGCGAGTCTGACGCTCAAGCTGCGCTCGAGCTCCAACCGGAGCAACTCGACTGCCTATCAATCGACTACTGACAAGCAGCCTATGGCTCCACCTACACTTTACGAGATCCCTCGCAACTCGAAGCGACTCAACAGCGGAGACCGTCCGCCTCAGCAGACACAGCAACAGCGGAAAACGGTGCAGCCGCCGCCGTCTCCGGTCGCGAAGATCAAGAAGACACGAGTTGTCGAAAAGTCTCGCTCTCGATCCAGTACGTGGCTTTTATTTTGCTCTTATAGCCGGATTAGCTGATTGTCCTTATGTTCTAACGCTTCTTCAAATAATTGCTGGATGTGCTTGTTGAACGCTGCAGACCTCAGTGAGCACTCGACGACACCGACGAAGAGGCGGATCTCGAGCCACGTGAACGTCAGCACGATGCGAGAGCTCCACAAGGTGACCACCGAGCGCGACCAGCTTCGCTTTGAGCTCGAGAAGGTAAGCCTTGGTGCCTTTGCGACTCCACTAGTTTGCTGCGTTGATGGTTGATTCCTGACTTCGAATGGCTTGCTTGCCTGATAGACGAAGAGAACGCTGATGTCGACCGAGAAGAAGCTCGAAGAGGCCACGAGAGCGCGTGAGGCGTATGAGAAACTTAAGGCGCACTGCGAGTCGCTGCAGGAGTCACTCGATCTCTCGGAGAAGATCCGCGTGCGCCAGAAGAAACTGCTGCAGCAGCTGCAGCTAAACCAGCAGGCGCAGCAGCCCAGTAGTAGACGATCAGAGGTCCAGAAGACTCGTGAAGCTCCAGTTACACGACCAGTCTCCACAAAAGCAAAGAAGAAGCAAACCCCCAGTGCCATGAACGGCCATTCCGCCCATCACCACCAACAAGAGCAGCAATACGGCTCCATGCATCCAGACTATGACATCCTGGACTCGCTTGTGAACCACTCGTCCGGCCGGAGACCTCCGATACAAGACCAGCAACAGCAACGACTCGGCTACCGCGCCGGGCCTCTCCCCACAACGACACGCTCAACGGTGTACGCTGACACGATCGCCCCTCCACCTCGCTCTGCTGGTGGCTACACGTACGCAGACTTTGACAGTCTGCTGCAGAAAGTGCACTCGCCGCATCCGTACACGATGCTGTCAGCTCAGCCAGCCCTGGCGCCTTTCGCTAACGGACAACAGAAGCAGCAAACGAACGGCCGCATGAGTCGTCGCGATCAGCCAACTGCAAGTGCTATTGCCTCTGGGTCGACAGCAGCTAACTCAGCAAGACGGGTGCGATCGAAATCCCAGGGCCCGTCGACGACCACGCGGCCGACAAGCGCTGCCAGCTCGACGAGAACGAAGCGCAGCGCCAACCACTTTCTGGCGCCGACGCAAGCGAGTCTCCAGCGCATCCAGGCCCAGCAGCGAGCGAGAACGGATGACCACCGACGTCCGTTCATCTGATAGAGAAGGAGAACCTTCAAGCTTAATGGACTAAATGACTGGGTGAGTCTTTCGGGTGCCACGAGCCCAGCACCGCTCTAAAATTGGGCTCGTGAACGCGAGTTGAGCTGCTCTAAAATAAACAGCCTCGCAAGTCTCTCTGGTATCGCCGGGTTCGGAAGAACTGAGCCAATGCACGTGTTATAAGCGAGCAGATGCGCTAGCTGAAGATGGCGGAAGCGCTCGTGGAGAAGACGTACCAGAGCCTGCTCGCTGTCGTACAGACGACGGCGCTGAGCCGCAAGGTGCTGCAGCGGCCGCCGTTCACGTTCCTGCATAAGCTGCTGGTCGAGACGCTCGCAGACTATGACATCTTCACGTACCAGCAGCTCGAGTTTGCGGAGCTCGTGACGAAGGAGGACAAGGCGGCGTTCCTCACGCGCGCGATCGCGTTCGTGACATTCGCTATGGCCGCGATCAACAGTAAGCGCATCTCGTGTCTGCTGCTCGTGAGTCCCATCAAAGTGCTCGCGGGCGTCGCCGTCGAGGACACGCACGAGTTTCTACTGCAACTCTGCGAGGTCTGCAAGTCCCCCGACCGCGAGGCAAAGGACGCGGCCGCGCAGGACGTAATCTCCAAGGGCGACGCGCAACTGTACACGTCCGGGGTCTCGTTTCGCAAGGGACTGCTGCTCATCCAGGCGATTGTGCGGTCATTCATCAAACGTCGAGCTGGGAAGCGTAAGGCCCTGCAGAGTGGTGGTAGCAATGGTGGTGGAGCTCGCGCGTCGTTCTCGATGCCAGCGATGGCCATGGGCCAGGGCACGAGGTTCCTCAAGGAGCTCGCAGACGGGCGGGTCTACGATGGTGTCATCAAGGAGGTGAGCGCCAAGGTCTACGTGCTCGGGTACGAACAGGACCCTGGCGTACGCGACGAAGTCGGTAAGCAGTGGGTTGCTTATCTGTCTGTGCCTCTTCTAACAAATTCCAGTGCATCAGCTTACCCTTGCTTTGCTATGCACCACACAGACGAGATCGAGATGAAGATCATTCTGGAGGAGTCCCAGCAGCTGAGCCTCCTGCGTGAGCGCTTGACTGCGAAGCACGCGGCGGCGGACGACGCCGACATCTCACTCACAGGCCTTCCGGACCTGTCACTGCCGCTGGTCGAGCTGGAGACGTCGCACCTGCAGCACAAGTCTAAGCTCGTCAAGCGCTTGTCGTCGCAGGATTCGTCAGCCTTTCTGACGCCGAACCGCGCTAAGCCGACGCTGTCGCGATCCCAGTCGCAGCGCTACCAGATCGACCGCTCGACAATGGCTGTGACCCCTCAGGTGTCCTTCTCCAGGAGCAAATTGTTAGAACCAGCGCCTGATGAGGATGGCACTGTCGTGGCTAAGAACCCTGTCGCGGTCGCTCCGCTGCTGGGACTCGATGGTAGTGGGGATGAAGAAGACAAGAACAACAGCAGCAACAATGAGAAGCCCTGGCAAACTTCGCTGAAGAAGATGCTCGCTATCGGGCAAGATTTGTCGGATCCCGCGCTTGGAACGAAAGCTCCGACGCCACTGGTGAGCGCGTTGAGGAAACCGACGCTCGACGCTCTGCCTGGGGATGCGCCCGGGTCTCGAGGTCCCAACAACAGCATCAGGTCAGTCGCTCTATAAATTTGGTGAAGCAGGATATAGACCATGTGATCTCACCTTCTTTGCCTGTACTGATGTTGCTGGCAGCTTCCAGGTCCCGCACACACTCAACTTCCCCAAGCTGAGCATCCCAGGCACGAAATCACTCACTCCAGTCGCGGTCAAGAAGCGTGTGCTTCCCCAGAAAGCAGCAGCTTCATCTGGAACGAAGAGCTTGGGCAAGAGCAAGAGTCAGAATCTCCAGACCGCAGCTCAGGCAATGACAACCTCCTCAGCCAACTCAGCTGTCGTCAATCCGACAAGTCGTCCAGCGCCTCTTACGCGAACATCGACCACAACCGCTTTCCATGGCTGGGGGCCCAATAATCCGAACGAAAACCATCGGATAGCATCCGCCTCGGTTGGCGACGGCAGCGTGCTGCTGGACACGGCCTTCGCGAATGGCACGTACCAAACAACTGACCAAAAGACGCAGGAGAAGCTCACGCTCTTCCGCGAGATCGTGCGGCGGATCGACGCCTACATGAAACGCAAGCATCTGCGCGTGATCGACCTCTTCCGCTTCTGTGACGCCGACGGCAACGGCAGCATCTCACCGCAAGAGATGATCGACACACTCTCGCAGATGGAAATCCAGCTCACGGCGGAGCAGGGCCACGACTTTATCAACTACATCGATAAGGACGGCAACGGCTCGATCGACATTGACGAATTCGAGGAGCTCGTGCGTGTCGCGAGGCGGAATGAGGCGCAGCGTGAGCAGCTCCGCAAGGAGCTGAGCCATCAGAGGAAAGTCCCCATGGAGTGCAAGGGTGTGGGCAAATACAGCGCCTTCGTCAAGCACCGTCAGCGCATCTGCGACGAGTTCAAGTCTGCGGATGTCGGCGATGTTGGGGCCTTGAGTGTCTCCCAATTGCGCTCGATCCTGCTGCGGCTGGACATCCCTGGTGCAGACGAGCAGCTGGTCGACGGGCTCATTGAAAAGGCACTAGCGGCAGGCTCAATGGCAGCAGCAACAGCAGCCGCTGATTCTCGGTCAACTGGAGCACAAACTGGAGCAGCCTCGCCTTCGACAGGGTCGTCCTCGTCCTCCTCGTCGACATCTGCCTCTGGCTCTGGCGCTACCACCTCCAGCGGAATGGTGTACCTCCACCACCTCTGCAGGAGCCTGGAAGACCTTGAGTGGAGCAAAAAGTCGAACCGGTTCCTAGATCAGTCGTGGATCTCGCAGTTCGACTCCCAAATGGAACGTGCCATTCGCGAGTTCGAGTTGTTGTGATGGATGAGCTTCAGTGACTAGCTACTTGGTGGATAAGGGAGAAATGAAAAAACGATGACAAGAGCTCAGTTCATGGTCGAAAGTTTGCATAACACTTACCGTCCGGCTTGCTTTCTATCTTGAACTCGCTTTTGCATCTGAAGACATGAACAACTCAGTCGAAACGCTCACAAGTTCCAACAATCACACGCGACTCAAGCCAAAGCACACACATCCAAACAAACCTCTGTAACCATATATTTCTGTGGAGGGTCAGTCGTGGTGTCCTTGACTTCTCACTCATTCTCGTCTTCTCTTCGCCACTTCACCACGCGCATCAAATCATTCGTCTAGCTCTGGAGCGGTGCTTGGGGCAAAACGCACGCAGCTGGCCGCCTTCGTTCATAAACATGTCGTACTCGCCCCGCGTCTCGCGGCCGCAGAGCGGGTGGAAGTACGTCAGACAGGCGCCGCGGAAGCACTTGATACAGCCGTCCTTCTCCTGGCAGACCGCGCACGCCGGCCCCTTCATCTCAGCCACGGCCTCCGCGACGTGCTTCACGCCGCTCATGCGCTCTACGTCGCTGAACTGGACACCCGGAGCCCACAGCGCGCACACCACGTGCGCCCACTCGCCCTCGCATGTCTTCTTGAACGCGCAGTTAGGTTTCTTCAGAGGACACAGCGCGCATGCCTGAGGTGCAACGAACGATAAACAACACGAGTCAGCAGAGGCTTTAGGGACGGCAGCATCAACAACAATAGTCAGCAGCAGCACTTACCAGTTCATTCGATGGAGTCGAAGACTCGGCGCAAGAGTCGCAATACCACGGCGAGTCGCCCTCGGGAACGTTCTCGATTCCATAGCAGTACTACGGATACACACGAGACAACGCAAGCAATTAGAACCAGCGAGTCGCCACACACTCTCACATGAAAGAGAAAGCCGAACAACGAAACTCACCTTGTGCACTGCGACGTCGCACTTCTCGCACTCGACTATCGGATCGTCGAGGAAACCCTGGTCACTGAAGCAGACGCGACAGCACATCTCAGGATCGCCGGCTGGTTTGACAACAGGAAGTTGTTTGCGTGGCTTGCGACCACGTTTCTTCGCTGGGCGTCCTCGTTTTTTCTTCTGCGGAGTCCCGTCGTCCTCTTCGTCTTCTTCTTCTTCCTCCTCCTCTTCCTCTTCCTCTTCCTCTTCTTCTTCTTCCTCCTCTTCTTCCTCCTCAACTTCCTCGCCCTCCTCAACGCGCTTCGCAAGTTCAGCCTGGGAATCGTCTGAGTCGCTCCCCGAAGCATGCTCTTCTTCGTCTTTTGTCTCGGGGCTCGCGGACCTTGTTCGGGACTTTGTAGGTGTCGACAAAGTAGTGACTTGTTCCATTGTCGGAAGTTGTTTCTGAATCTTTCGTCGTGCACTCTCGATCTTCTGAATCACAAATGGCTCGGACTTCGAGGACCTCTTCAGCGCAATACGAATTCCTGTAACGGAATCACCGCCAGCAGACTTGCGCTGAGGTTTCTTCGCTTTCCGTGCAGGAGCAAAGTCTTCATCGTCGTGGTCGCCATCGTCATCACTGCGATACGACGCCTTCTTTCCCTTTCGCTCCCCGTTCGCTTTGTTCGGCTTGCGTCCTCTAGCTCCACCTTTCTTCTTCGTAGTCAGCTGCGACACTTCTTTTTTGCCGTCCAGGAAATCCAAGTACATCAGCTCGCTCTCCACGTCCTGGTTTCTTCGCCGCTTGGGTCGCTCAATCACGTCAAGCCACTCGCTTGCCACCGTTCGCACGTTCACACCTCCTTTCACGACCGGTCCAGTGACCTTCAGCTCAATCAGGATCGACATCACTTGATCGGCATCCGCGAGAGAGCCACCACGTTGTCGCTCTTGGACGACTGCGCGCGCGAGCTCTCTCAACTCAGTCAAAAACACCTTGATATCATCCTTCGACGCAGAAGAAAGCCAATTCTCCTGAACCTTGGTCATCAGCAGCTGCACAGGCTTCGGGCCGAGCACCTTCTCCCAGAACTGCTCGTCGTTGAAATCGATCGTACTGTCGGACGATTCCGCCGTGAAAGTTGCCTTGGAGAACGAAAGAGCGCTGCTCTGGGACACAGTCGCCTTCTGTCCGTCTTCACCTTCTTCCTCTTCGCCTTCCACATTGTCGCCACGAGTTGGGTCGTACCGAATCGTACGACTCGACGACAGCAGCTGGTCGATGTCGAGCTCGTTGATCGCGCGGTTCTCAGGATCTTGTTCGTCGTCTTCACCCATAATCGCGTACGCGCCATAGCGAATCATCATCTCCACCTTTTCACGGTCCAGCGACATCAGCGACATCATGTTGCCGCTATCATCGTCTTCGCCATCGAACTCGTTGCGCACACCACCAGTTTCGAACACTGCGTGATGCATGCCGAGCTTCTTGGAAGCAATGTCGAACATCTGAGCTTCGTACGTCTTCTTCGTCACCAACCGATAGATGTTCACCGACTGAGTCTGCCCAATACGATGGCATCGCGCGACAGCCTGCAAGTCGTTCTGTGGGTTCCAGTCACTATCGAATAGAATCACCACGGATGCCGCAATAAGGTTGATACCGACACCACCAGCGCGCGTACTCAGCAAGAACGCGAATGTGTCAGAATCAGGAGTATTGAACCGATCGATCGCTGCCTGACGAGAGTTGCCTCGAACAGATCCGTCCAGTCGCTCAATGCTGTAGCCACGCAACTGACACAGGTCTTCGATGATGTCGAGCATGATCTTGAATTGCGAAAAGATGAGAATTTTCTTTTTCTCGGCCTTGAACTTGGTCATCAACTTGTCCAGCAACACAGTCTTTCCACTCGCTTGGACCAAAATCTTAGCTCGCTGCTGGTCATCGAAGCGTGCGCACTCTTTCTCCTCGACGCCTCGAATCAAGAATGGGTGGTTGCAGCACTTGCGAAGCTCCATTTCCACGTTCACAAGATTCGCAACTGTGCCAGAAGCCCCCATGTTGAGGAAAGAGCGATTGCGCTCAAAGATGGCGCGGTAGTACTTCTTTTGCAGAGTCGTCAGCTCCACGTCGACGATCGTCTCTTCTTTCGGCGGGATACTCTTCTCGACATCCTCCTTCACACGGCGCAGCATGTACGGACGCAGCTGCTCGTGCAGACGCGCAACCTGCTCTGCAGTGTTCAAATCTCCATACTCGTCGTAGAACTCCTGCTGACTCGGAAATTTCTCAGGCTCGATGAAGTTCAGCAAGCACCAGAGCTCGAAAACACCGTTCTGCAACGGAGTTCCTGTCATCAGCAGACATGAGTCCCAGTGGAAGTTGCTGAGCGACTGCAGCAGCTTCGCCTCTCGGTTCTTCAGCTTGTGCGCTTCATCGATGACGACGTATCGCCAGTGAATCGTTTCGAGGTACTCGGCGTCAGCCATCAGCGTCTGGTACGATGTCACGAGCACATTAAACTTGTAGATTCCGCGCTTCTTGTAGATGTCGGATCCATAGTAGAACTCCTGCTCGCGAATGAAGGCTCGAATGTCGGCTCCGCCCTCTGAATCGTGGTAAACAACGCAGTTCATCGATGTCCAAGTCTCGATTTCTCGCTTCCAGTTACCCAGCGTAGCAAGGGGTGCTACCACTAGGAACGGCCCTCGGATGTGTTCGCGTTGTCGCAGATGCTCTAAAATTGCGGTCGCCTGCACGGTCTTACCGAGTCCCATTTCATCTGCGAGGATGCAGTTCCGACGGTTGTACCAGCAGAACACCATCCAGTTGAGTCCTTCCAGTTGGTATGGTCGGAGCGTATTCTGACTGTTGTACGCCGGAGACTCAAGGTACTTCGCCCAAGTGTTTGCCTCTGGCCGGACGTCGCTGAACATCGCAGGGTGGGCACCATTGATGATTGGCGGGTGGTTGTAGCGATGAAAAGCGGCGATCTTGCGGTCGTCAGTCAGATCTTCCTCCCACTCCCACGTGCAGTCAACGTAACTCAAGTCTCGCCACTTGACCAAGAACTTCTTTCCTTGCTTCATAATCGGCTTCGCGTCGTCGTCGTCCGTTCCTGCGCCGTGGTTGTTGAACGGACTCACCTCTTCAGGTTCTTCGACTTCCTTCATCCCCAAGATACGATCCACTTCAACATACGCGTCGCTGAAATACGAACTGTAGTCCTTCTCTTTGCCAACAACGACGTTCTCTCGAGCGTTTTCGACCACACGACTGTTCTTCTGGAGGTATCGACGCATTCTCATGATCGAATGATGCCCAAACTGCTCGATCTGCGACACGTTCAACCAGTTGACATGAAGGTACGACACGTCTTTCCACTTGATCAGGAACTGCATCATCACTTCGTCGTCGTCCGCACTCTCCTTGTGGAATCGAACGCTGATAATCTTGTCGATCTGGGGTCCCTTCTTTGCTTCAGCTTGCTTCGCCTTCTGGGGCCTCTCGTCGTCACTGAGCTCAAACTCGTCGTCGTTTTCTTCCTTCACGTAGTTCTTCTTCGCTTTGCCAGCGTTTCTTCCTGATCGACGAGTCGGCTTCACTTCTTTCGGTGCGGCGGCTACGCCGAAGTTGTCGTCTGATTCACTCTCATCATCCTCGTCAGAGAACTGCTTCTTCTTCCCGCGTCCTTTCTTCGTCTTCTTCTTCACAGGCTTGGTGACGGTGTGAGCAGAGAACGTCTTCCGCTTCTTTGGTTCAGCTCGCTGCTGAATGTGGCCGTGCGCATTCGACTTCAAAGCTCGACTCAGCAGTTCGTTTGGAATGGCGGAACCAGTGGACGCAAATTTGAACACCATAATCTGCGCACGCAGTTGCTCTTTCTGCTCGGTCGTAAACGCAGCACGCAACGACGGCCGCCTCACGGGCCGCTGGATCGGCTTCACATCGCGAGCATTCGACACGGCAACAGAGATTCCTGGGTGTTGCGTTGTCATCCCTGGTGCGGTAGACATATTTCCTGCTGGGTTCATAAATTTGATCGCGCTGTTGCCGTACGTCTGGTGGATGTACCGGTTGTAAGCCATCGCAGCCTCTTTTTCTGATGCGTAAACACCCAAGCGACGGATGCCGCCACCGTCGACATGAAGCTCTGCTGCCCACTGGTTAGGCGAGATGTATCGCACGCCCATGTTCCACATGCCCGCAGTGAACAGCTCGGGGTTGTCGAAGCCGTTCATCGAAGTTCGAAGTCCAGTTCGGTAGCCATTCACATCAGTATCTCTGCCGACAAGTCTAGCTCCACCTGGACGCCGGAATCGCAGCAGCACTGGACGCAGCGACTTGAGGCGGGAAACCACACGAGCGAAATCTTCTTGTGTCTGCACCAGATAGCCATCGACAGCGACAAGTTCGTCTCCGATGCAGATCATGCCACTTGCCTCAGCTGGACCGATGATCCCACCTTCTGGTCTCCGGAAACTCGTCACTGTCACGGAGCCCATGCGCACGCTCATGTTCATGCAGAGTCCAATCGACCCTTTCTGTAGTAGTACTTCGTACTCGTCTTGCTGGTACGCATCCTTCCAGCCGTGCGCGCCGTTGTCGTTCGTAATAGTCGCTCGTAGCACATCGACCGCCATCGCAGTCGCTTGAGCTGGCGTCGTCACGTTCTTCGCGTACGACATCATTCGCGAAAGGTTCGTTCGGTCGATTCCGTATACACTGTCATCGACCTGTTGCGCGACCAGAGTGCTTGCCGCAAACGGTGGAGGTGGCAGACCTGGATCTGGTGTAACCTGAGGCTGTAAACAGCGCACCAAAACAAACAGCACTGCCACAGTCAGAAAGTGGCCTCAATCACATGAGGCAGCCAAAAGCCGAGATAATAAATACCTTGTTGCTGTCAGCGCGAGGTGGATCCACTTGAGGAGTGGCCGCAGGCTGCTGTCCCTGGTTGCTCCAGCCTGGCTCGCTCATGGCAGGCGTGCCGTTCGCGCTGGCAGTCCAAGGCTTTTGGAAATTCGGGTCGACGGCGCTCGGTCCCACGGGTGGACCGTCTTGCGCTGTGTTGTAAAATGACGGCGAGTTCGTTTGGTGATGAAACATTCGCGACGCTGGCACCGGATATGGGATGCTCGTACCTTCTGAGCTGCTCGCTGTCGTCTCATTATCGGGGTTCGCGCCATCAACTGCCCCATTTACCGTCACTTGCTGCTGCGTAGTGGCTCGAGGATCGCCATGGAGTGGGCGAATGGGTGTCGGCATTGGCGCAACGAAGTTCGACGATGCGTACGGGAACTGAAGCTGATGGTTCGGTGACACGACGGTTTGCGGCTGCTGACTCATCCCAGCCATGTTTGTCACGGGGAAGCTTGGGTACATTGGATGCGCGCCACTCGGAGTTCGGCTGGCACTCAGTAGGTGGGGCTGGTGCGCCATGGCTGCGTTTTCATTCGCTGTAGTCGTCTCCACCGAGAGCGAGGCGCCAGACGCCGCAGCGTCTGATTCTTCCACTCCCGTATTCGCATCCGAAGGGCTGCTTTCTGACTTGCACTGAAGACTCTCGTCGTCTTGCTGCTGTTCCTCCTTCTCCACTGCAGGCTCGTTCTCCGTCGTCGCTGGACTCTCGGATGCTTTCTCCGCAGGATCGCCACGCGCCGACACGTCTTCTCCTTCGCTAGCTGGGGTTGAATCGCCGCCCTCTTTCTTGGGGTCATCACCAGAGTCGTCGCCACCCTGATCATCTTCCTCGTCATCGCTTTCCCTACCGTCTCCTTCACTGTCCTGTTTGATCAGTGCATTCGTGTCGTCACGCTGCGCCTGTGCTTGCTGAGGCACAGAAGACTCCTGCGTCTGCTGTTCATCGTCTTGCTGCACCGCTGGCAGCGCAGGAGTCGTCGCTGGGCTGCTGTCGTCGTCCGCCATCGCGTCTGGTCCGGCTGCTCGCTCTTCTTCCTTCGCGCCGCGCATTCCTTCCAAGCATGGACCAAGCCCGCATTTGGACTGGGGGGGGGGGG
>JAASGO010000987.1:0-11735 GCA_023334245.1 Globisporangium cederbergense | reverse complement strand
TCTGTGAGATCGCATCACTGGGTTGCGCTGCTGCTGCTGCGGCTGCTGGTGGTGGCCAAACTTCCACTGGCTCGGATGACTCGCTGCTGCGACTAGCGGCGGTGACGGCGACAGGTTGCTGCCAAAACCCACGTGCTGATGTGGATTGATTGTTGCTGTTTGGTGGTACGACAGCAGCGATTCTTCTACCATATCTGTAGCGCAACAACCAAAAAACTTGTTAAATATTCTGTCCCAAGAGGATCATCTTCGATCGGACTAGTGCTCAATTTCTGCTGTTCTCTCTCTCTCTCTCTCTCTTCACGCATGCATTATTTATTACTGCGACTCGACCGACTGGCGCGGGTCCTGCGCCGCGCCCAACTGCCGACGCAGCCGCAGCACCTCGTCCTCGAGCTGCGACTTCTCCTGCTGCGACTGGTGCAGCTGCCAGCGCACCTGGCTCAGCTCCGCCTCGTACAGTTCGATCGTCTTAGCGTCCTGCTGCTGCTTGCTCATGTGGCCCGCGCCCTGCGCCAGCAGGTGCATGTGGTTCTCCTGCTGCGCGTCGCTCTGTTGTTGCTGCTGAGAGGATTGCTGGTGCTGCGAAGCTGAGAGTGGCGACGGCAGGTGTGAGAACAGCGGCTGCTGCAGCATTTGCTGCTGCTGTGCAGGTCCAGGCGACAGACGCGAACCGTTGTACGGTGACTTAGTCAAGCTGTTGGTGTTGGTCGCGCTCGAGATCCCCGATGACGAAGAAGTCGCGGACGGCAAGAGCGTCGGCAGCGAGTCCATGCCATTGGGGCGGAACAGCAGCTGCGACGGTGACATCATCGGAGCGCCGGTGACGGGTGGCGGCATCATAAATGCGCTCGGCGCTGGCGCCAGACGCGAGCTGCCGTGGTCACTGGCTGCAGGCGCGAGGTTACTCGTCTTGCGTTTCTTTGCGTCGGTTGGACGCTTCGCAGCCGACTCAGACTTGCGACTCGCCTTTCCTACTGCTGTGATACTGATGTTACGGGGCTTTGTGCTGTTGGAAGGAGAAGCGGTGGCGTTGCGCGCACTCGCTGTGGACCCGCAGATCAGCTGAAGTTCCTTTAGCAGTGACGAGCCGAAGCGAGCGATCAGATCGTCGCGCACGCCGCAAATGGAGAGCTCCTGTTCCGTCGACGGCGCGTTGACCGCGATCGTGGCCAGGATTGGATTCGGCATGATGTCTGTCGGATATTCGCCGTACATGGTCACAAGCTTCTGGCGCCAGCTCTGCAGACACTGGTAGACAAAACGGGCCTGGTCTTCACTCAGCCGCGTTCGTCCACGCATGGCAGCGTCGTGGCTGCCCGCATTGTTGTTCTCTTGGGCGTGCGGAGAGGAGGCAGCAGTTTGCTGCTGAAGTAGCTTCTTGGCATTAGTCTGCTGGATCGCGCTGAGTCGAGGCGCCAGAGTTTTAAGGTCGGCGTACTCGTCTTGGGAGTTCGCTAGCTGCAGCAGAGACTCTTCCATGCGATTCGCGAGCCCAGGCAGTCTGGCGAGCACTTTCTCCGGCGCGTTCGGCTTCAATGCTCTTAAATACTCCACGATCTTGGCGTGGATCTCGTCACGGACGGAGCTGGACACCTGCTCGCGCCAGTTCGCCGCGCCGTTCGACTTCTTCAGAGTCGCTGGCTTGCGGCCAGTCATGTTTCTCGACGGGGTCATCTGCTGGTGAGTGTTGTTTGCCATGTTCAGCTCGTCACCAAACAACAAGTGCGAGTTCGCGTGCAGTGCTTGGGATGCCGCCGCTTGGGCAAAGAAGTGCGCTTGGACGCTGTCGCTGAGCTCGATTGGGTGCACGCCCGACGGATCCGTTGGACTATGCGAGCCGATCTCCGCGCTACTGGTTGATCCCACGCCGCTGCTGCTGCTGCCGTCGCCCCGCGCGTCGTGCTTGGTCGGACTCACCCACTTACGCGCCGGCGAACTCGAGCTCGTGTTCGTGTTGCTGTCGCTGCCAACGTCGTCTTCACCGGCTTTCGGGCGTCGGTTGGCGTTCAGTTTCTTCACACGCATCCAAGCTGATTCCGCTCGCTGTATCTGCTAGCGCGCGCTGGTGACGTTTAGTGTCGGATGCAATCGCCAAAGGAAGCAACTCGCTCTGGATTGCTTGCTGTGCTTGGTCGTGCCGTGCGTCTTGGGTCTCGTCTTCGCCTGGCAGAGGAGGGAAGAATGAGAGAGGGTGGTGACGACGGTCGCTCAAAGCACGGACGCCAGCGAGATTCGGGAATAGACAGGCTCTTGTCTGCGCGTCGTGGGAGCGCGGATGTCGCTTGGTCGCTTGGCTGAGCTGAGCTGCTGGACGAGAGCTCTTCGTGGCGCGTTCGAGTGTGGGCAGGTGGCTATCAGTGCAGTGGGGCAATGACGAGCGTAGTGTCAAACCCGACGTGAGAGTTTGCTTTTTGGAGAGCCAAGTTGCAAAATGACATCGACGCGTCACGATCTGACTTCCCACCAAATTTCAGATCGGGTGGATAATTTCACTTGGATAAAGTATGCTCTCGTCGCGCGTGGCAAAAAACTGATCGCGGGGTAGGTGTAGCAAAGATGAGCGAGAGCGTGTCACCGCGCGAGGTCGACGTCATCGGTCGCAGGAAAGAGCGTACAGCGTGCGACATATTAACATCTTACATTTTGCACTCAACGACAGCCAATGCAGTACCGTGTGTAACACATGTCGTCGAGTCGTCGCGAGAAGCTGAAGCACAGAACACCACCAAGCAATGGTGAGAGCTGCTGAGATCTGAGAGACCAACTGAGGGAGGAAGGCCCACAGTCCACACGAACAAGAACAAGCCAAACGCTTGGGCCTGGGCGAGCGTGAAACACCGGACCGAAGATCCGCAGTCTTTGGTCGGCAAAGAGTGGATCTTCTCGTCGATTTCTTAGTCAACTTGTGTGGAGGAAGCGTGTCAAATGACGCGAGCTCGCGATCTCGTGGGGTTCCATGTGACGTCAAGTCAACTTGCCTTCCAAACAGAGTTGTATGCTGGTCCACCCACCGCCAGCAAAGGAAGCGCGACCAGCATGGGCCACGTGTTGGGGACAACAACCCGTGTTGCTTTCAAAGCACTGCCAGACATGACGTGCCGGTCGGTGAATCGTCGACAGCACATAACCGCGTCTGAGCTTCAACGTGGCCACCCATGATGGCGGAGCGTCAGCTCGGTGATGCCAGCGCGCCATCATCAATCAATCGACGTCTCCCATTTCTGTGCGATGACGCGGTCGGTCACGCAGATCCCAAGCAGCAGCGCTATCGCATGGTGGTGGGCCACGTTGAGAGCAAAGAGCTCCATCCACGCTAGCTGTTACGCTCTGTAACCACAAGCGCAGCCAGTTGAGCAAGCCACGAGGCGCGAAACGCTATTTCAGGCAGGTCCAACGTGGTCACTCACTCTTGTGACACTACATTTGAAGCTTTACTTACGTACTTTAGTAGATTGGCAAGACGACGCGCAGCAACTGCTCCTCGGTACGGCTCGCGTGTGCAAGGAGCGCGGGCTCCTCGAGCGACATGGCGCAGCTCGCGCCCACAAAGTACGTGCCGTTCTCCTCACCAATGCGGTTCGAGCACAGAAAGTAGCAGCTCGGCTTGGCAAACTGGCCGCGCTTGAGCGCGCGCGTGATCGGCGATAGCCGCGCGGCCCAGTACGAGAGTGTCGGGTATGCCTCGGTCTCCTCGCGGTCGTGGTCGCACCACGCGCACGAGAAGAGTACCACGTCGCTGCCGTGCTCGACGACCTGCGAGGCGAACTCAAAGGCCTCGAACGGCGCCGTGAACTCGTACGGGTTGATGTCCATGCAGATGCCGAACGAGATCGTCTTGTCGAGCCATGGACAGTGCCACGTCGTGAACCCGTCACCCGCGGTCGCCCAGACCTTGTCGGTCTCGTACAAAAACGTCTTGCGCGGGTTGCACGCGAGCTCGCCCTGCGGGCTGATCACCATCATAGAGTTGTAGAACTTGGGCGAATTTGTGCTATCATCACTGCCACCGTCATTTGAGGCCGCTTCTCGCTCGATGTAGCCGCACATGACCATGCAGTTAAGGCGGCGAGCGTGGCGCTGACACCACTCGAACGTTTTGCCCTGCCCCGCCACCTCCGCAAGCACTTCCGCTTGCTCTTTCGTTTCAAAGACGTATCCTGTCAGCGCCATCTACAGTAATTGTAACAGCAGCGACGAAGAGAATGACGGTGTTAGTAAGGCGAATGCGAACACCAAGCATGCCAACAAAGAGCAGATATTGCGTCCGATGCACCTGTTCTCAGCGTACCTCGGACAACATGAGCACGTCGATGTGTTCGTCCGCAGACAGCGACTCGATCATCTTGTCGACGTACTAAACGTACACATCGCATACGACTAATTTGTCAGTAAGCACGCCAATGTACATGCACCAGACACACAGCGAGTGAAGCAGCTCACAGCCATATTCCGCTCCACTTGACTGATCTTCGGCTCTACTCAAACAAACGACCACACGCACAGCAGTAGTAGCAGTACCAATAGAGTTAGAGTAAGTAAAGTAGCCCTGGGTCTGCTCGCGCGCGTTCAGGCCGCCGTCAGCACTACGCAGGTCCGCTTGCTCACCATACTGCACGATCACAAAGCTCATCGCCGCTGTCTTCTTCGCTTCCTCGTCGGCCTCCTTTTGGGTTGCTTTTGGCTCGTTCACACAAGAGAATGTGGTGACCGCCAAAGGAATACGATACGATAATATGCTTATGGGAGGCTGATGCTGCTCTTTGTAAGGATAGACAGCCTTATTGTGCCGAAAATGTATGTACATACAATCAGCAGGTTAAGGTGGTTTATCCATAAAGGAAGCTTTATATGTTAGCTAAAGCACGTAAATCAGCACATATAGTAACATCACATCTGTGATAAGTTATTATATGTGGGAATGAAAGGTCGCACGCAGCACGATCCTCCGAGCTCTTCAACTTGCTCACTATAGCCCAGCTCGTCGTCCAGCAGCATCGTCTCGGTAATGACGATGACGCTCACGTCTACTTGCCTTCCTCCTGCTCCAGTTGCAGTCGGCGGATGAGCGCGGGCATCTCTAATCGCGTCCTCGTGACGCGCTCGGGTGTGCCAAACTCCTGCAGTGACGGCAGGGGCTGGTCACCCAAGAGCGACGACCGTGTGTGCTGGCGACACAGGTACTCGGCGATCACGAGCACGTACATGCCACAGTCGTAGCCGTTGTCCTGTTGCGGTGCGTCGCGCACATTCACAAACGTCGCTGCGTCTGCAACAGCACTAGCGACAGCGCCTTCACTACTGGAGGCAGAACAGAGCCACAGCATCTTCTCAAAAGCGGTCATGATCCGCTTCGCTGCGCGCGTGTTGTGACCCGCGCTCGAGTCAAAGTGCTCGAAGCTGTGTGTCGCGCGGTGGTAGACGAGCAGCGACCAGTGGCTGCTCTCGCCGCTAAAGTGCTCGTTATCGTTCACGGGGATAAAGCAGAGCTCCTTCTGCTGGAGCAGCAGGCCGCCACCGATTTCCTGGTACTCGTCGTCGTCGTCGCACTGCAGCATTATGCACGACACGACCGCCGGGTCCACGAACAGCACATCGCTCACATTTTGCGACTGCTGCTGGCTCTGGCCGCGCGCAACGCAGAGCGTTTGGTAGAGGAACTGGAAATAGAAGTTGATCGCGTTGTCGTTGAGCCACTGCGAGTGTGCGAAGAGCGCCACATCCGAGGCGTAGAGCTGCGCGTCGTGGTAGTTGAGCACCTGCCGCGCCGCCATTTTTGTTCTTTTCTTGAATTGGCGCAGACGCAGCGCCCCGTTATTTCATAATAGTGACGTATAATGCTTGATAAACAAAAGAGGTGCAAGTGTCATTCTAACGGAGTAATGCTTCACAATCACACAGTTGCTCGAATCAAACAAACGCGTGCTGTTTCGTTGGTTACATTGACGTTTTGCTTGACAACACAGCAGGAAGGGAGAAAAGAAATCCAAAAGCTACGAGCAACAAGAAGAAGGGCAGTATATCGATCGACATGACGTCTCTCTTCCCACAATTCGGCAACGTCTTTGGCGCGAACGCCCCAGCTGGACGCGTACGTGTGTTTTAACTGCGCATCCTTGTGCCCTTCGCGTTCTCTCTGTGCCTCTGCTCTCCATGGCGTGACGGCGCGCGCGAACGCAAAAGATCGCTTTTTGTCTTTATCGACGATATCAATGCGAGTGTCGTTCTGTATGTGCTTTGCCGTGTTCTCTATGTGTATGCGCAGAATGAACTCGTGTCGTTTAACGCCGGCAAGATGACGGTCAAGCCGAGCGCGAACGGCAAGTTCCTCATCACACCGGACCTGAAGAAGGGCAAGATCTGCCTCTCGCGCGGCGACGACCAGCTGCTGCACTTCCAGTGGATGGACCGCCAGAGTGGCACGAACCCAGAGGACTTCATCATTTTCCCGGACGACGCGAGCTTCAGTCACGTGGACACGGGCCGTGCGGGCGATCGCGTCTTCCTTCTGCAGTACAAGAACTCGTCGCGCCGCTTCTTCTTCTGGATGCAGGTTCGTTTGTTCCGCGTGTGTGTGTCTTTTTTGTATGGGCAATCGTACGCTAAGGCTGCCTCTATGATTGTTGTTATTTTATGTGCATAGAATAAGGACAGCTCGCGCGATGAGGAGTTGGTGAAGAAGGTGAACGACTGCATGAACAACGTGCAGCAGTCGACTGCCGGCAGCGAGGCTGGTGGTCGTGGTGCCGGCAACGTGCAACTGGACCACAACGCGATCATGCAGATGCTGGGGTACGTATGGGCTGTGCATCATGTACTATGCTGCTATGGCGCTGGTGTACTAAATTGCGGTGCCATTTGGTTTTTATAGTGCGATGGGCGCTGGTGACCAGGGACGCGGCGGTGCAGGCGGCCAGAACTCGGTGCAGATGGCTGAGCTGCAGAACATTTTACAGAACATGGGGCTCCCGGCGGGCAGCCAGTCGGCTGTGTCGTCCCCAGCGACGTCCGCGGTCTCATCGTCCCAGGCGTCGCAGAGCGGTGGCGGCAGCTCGGCCGCGGCCACCACTGCGTCCACGCGCGACCACGACATGGGTGCTGGCGAGGACGACGAAGACGACGAGGATGACGACGACGACGATGAGATGACGGAGGAGGAGATGCTGCGTCTCGCGATCGAGGAGAGCATGCGCGACGCGAACTCGGGCGCAGGTAACGCGAGCGACAACAATAACGCAGGCTCGTCCTCGTAGACGAGATGGGATGCATGCAGCAACGCACAGGGTGATCTGAAGGCGAGAGAGAGACCCATGGGTTCGTTCGTATAAGGAAATCAAGCTGTCGGCCAAGAAGAGCAAGGAGAAAAAAGCCGTCATTCGCACTAGTGAGTGGTAGTGTCTTTTAAGAAGAAAACGAAATCCCAACTTCTCTCTCTCAGTCGCTCACCACTGCCACACACGCCACCATGTGAGTACCCAATGTCTTCGATCTTCCTTGCAGCTTATCAATCCACGACGGTTTCTCCTGCTAACAATGTCGGCTTGTCTTCTATGGTATGTGGAATTTGGTTCAGGTTGCTCGCTGCTGCTCCTGGACATCGAGAGTCTGCACTTGCATTGCAGTATGCGATCTTGTCTGAGCTCAAGAGCTAACTTTTATATTGGTGCTTGGACAATCGATTGTGCTCTCATAGCTCCAGTCGCTGTTCCAGCTCCGGTTCCGGCCCCAGTCCAAGTTCCAGCGCCAGTGCCAGCTCCGATCCATGTACCAGCTCCAGCACCAGCTCAGGCTGCCCCAACTGGGATCACTGCCGCCGATCTGCAGCGCGCCATGGCGTCAATCCAGTCGCTCACTGTAAGGAATTGCAACTCCTAATCTTGAGCACTGTATTGCACACTGGCTGACTCATCTTGACGAATGCATTCCATTGGCAGGGCATGCAGCAGCCAAAGTCCGTGAAGCTGACTAAGCTGCTGAGCGCCGAGAACGTTTCGAGCCTCTTGAGCGACGAGAAGGCGGTCAGAGCGCTCATCACGCACCTTCCCGAGGGCGCACAGAACGCCTACGAGTTGCAGGAGACAGTACGTTTTGCTCGGTCTGCAAGTGATGGCACATCGTCTAATCTAGCGCAAGCCTAACTGATCACTTGGTCCATTGTGTCTCTCTGCACCATACAATGAGCAGCTCCACTCGCCACAGCTTCGCCAGAGCATCGCGTCGCTGGTGAACGCACTGCAGACGGGCAACTACAACGCCGTCGTAGCGAACTTTGGCCTCGACCCGGCCGCTGGCGCCGCGAAGCTAGCGTTTGGGGACGGTACGGACTTCCGGCAAGTCTTTCAATTAATAGTGATGAAACTGGCTCATGTGACTTCGCTGTATCTGCGTCTACTGGATGGATGGATTGTGATGTAGTGGTCGGCGCGTTCCTGGATGCGGTACAGCGCTGGGGCGACCAGCAGGACGCGGCCATGGACGGCGGCGACGGCTCCAGCAACTAAGAATGAACAAGAGCGAGCGAGCCGATCGCCTCCCGCATGCGCACAGTGCAGTACCATGAAACGAGACGCCAGTCAGTCAGTCAATCAGCCAGTCAGACACCTGTCGTTAATCACGGTAGCTCATTAATAATTGACGCCCTGACGTCCCATTGCGCCTCTTGGATTCGCGCCGTCAGGGTGATCGAATCTAATTGCTGTGATGGCCCCCATCACCTTCATAAGTCCAACACATGTAGATCCGAGACAGCGCTAATTTTCCAAAACACGAGCTTCTTTCCAAAAGAAGATTTCTGACACAATAGTGTGGCACACGCAAAACAAGTCGGTTTTAAAATGCGTAAAAACGTCAGCAACGGCGCTTTCTTTCTTGGTACCACATTCGGTTATAAAATGCGTAAAATCCCAACAACAGCGCCGCTTTCCTGTGCCACACTCGTTGCAGGACCTCCTGCCCGAGATTCATCTCCAAGCAAAAAAACAAGCCACGTGCGTCGATCGGTGCGTGCGTCGGCATATTAATCCCTCCGCTAATATCTGCGCCCTGCACGCTCTCCAGTCGCTCAGTCAGTCTCACTTGCGCTCGCTCGCGCGCAGTCCCTCCACCCGCTCACTCGTTTGTCCAGTCTCGGGCGTCCGTTGTTCATTACCAAGCAAAGCTAAGCGCGTGACGTGGCAGCACCAGCAGCTCACCCTCGCTCACTCACTCGCTCGCTCTCCGACGGCGACAACAGCATCGGGTCCAGCTTAACAAGTGCATTATCGGCCACACAGGCACACGCATAGATGGACTTCAACGTGTTCTCGGCCGAGACGCTCGGGCACAGCGCATCGCAGCACGTGAAGGACGCGACGATCGCGGCGGTGGCGTCCTTCAGCATGCTCTTCCTGCAGCAGATCGTGATGAAGCACGCGGTGAATGACTTCCAGACGCTCGGCGCGCTACTGCTCGCGGTGTTTGTGCTGCAGCTCACGGTCACGCTCGTGATGAGCGCAACGAATGCGAGTGGCAAGAAGAGCTCAATGACGATCACCATCGATGCACACACGCTCCCCAAGCTGCTCGCGAACGGTGGACGGATCTTCGTACATTGCTGGATCCGCGCCGACGCGTTGCACCACTTTGGCTTTCTCTTCGCGTTCCTACTTGAGAACATCGACGTGCTGCTGCTGCAGCCACTCAAGGATGCGATGCTTCTGAACGCTAAAGCCCACGACCATGGCAATGGTAGCAACAACACATGGCTACTCGTGCTCGTTGGCTACGTGCTGGTCGCAGGTGTCGACGCATACGAGTACGGATCACTGCTGCACACGTTCATGCTGATCGCCCTGGCGCTGGCGATGCAGGAACTGCACAACCGCACACCCGAGGCCAAGATCCGCGTCTCGACGTCTCCGCAGTTCCACCTGCTCTCGCTGCTGAGCGCGTGCGCCATGAGCATCCCACTGGCGCTGTTCGTAGGCTCGTGGCGCGTACGCGAAGAAGCGGCGTTCAACGAGCGCGAAGGTGTCGAGGCGGTGAGCACTAGTGGCTGGACGTTATGTCTCTTTGCCGCCGCGGCGTTCCAGACCGCGTCGCTCTACTTTGTGCGCAACAGCGGCAGCATCACGTCGTCGCGCAGTCGGTGGATGGCGCTCATGGCGTGCTCGGCGACGGGCCTCGCGAGCTCGCTTGTGGTCTCAGCGTCGCAGGACGACTGGCTGCGCTGCGCCGCGGACTCGCTGGCGTCTCTCGTAATCATCTACGCGCAGTTTGCGCAGTTCCGCCGTGTGTCCAAGACCCAGTACGGCAGCCGCGAAGAAGAGCTCGACATGTTCCGCTCAGGCGGCCAAAGCACCAATGAGACGACGTCTGCCGGCATTGCGCGCATCCTGGGCGTGCTCTGGGCCAAGGACGACTCGCGCAAGATCCTGCTCTTCCTCTCGGTCAACATCTCGTACATGTTCGTGGAGCTCGCTGTGGGCTTCTGGACCAACTCACTGGGGCTCATTGGGGATGCCGGTCACATGTTCTTCGACAACGGCGCGCTCATCATCGGCCTTATTGCGGCGTACATCGGGAAACTGCCGGCGGACGCGCAGTATACGTATGGCTACGGACGTGTGGAGGTGCTCTCGGGCTTCCTCAACTCGATCTTTCTGCTCTTCATATCGTTCCATTTGATGGCTGAGGCCTCGTCACGCTTCTTCGACCCGCCCGAGGTGTCCACCGAGAATTTGTTACTGACGTCCACGGTTGGCCTCGCAGTCAACATCGTCGGGCTCGTGTGGTTCCACGACCAGGTGCATGGCCACGGCCACAGCCACGGTGGCGAGGGCGGCTGCGGTGGTGGTGGTAAGGACAGCGCTCATGGCCACAGTCACGGTCACCATGGTCACGCGCACGGCGACAGCCAGCGCCACCAGCCTCATGGCGAAGACGAGCACCACAACAACGAGTCCAGTGGAAATAATGGTGGCAGCAACAGCAACATGTACGGCGTGTACCTGCACGTGCTGGCCGACACGCTCGGCAGCGTAGGCGTGATCGTGTCGTCACTGCTGATCGAATACAAGGGCTGGCACGTGGCCGATCCGCTCTCGTCCGCGATGATCTCGCTGCTGATCTTCGGCAGCACACTGCCGCTGCTGAAGGACACGTTGCTGCAGTTGCTGCAGCGCGTTCCAAAGGAGATGGAGCGCGACATTGCCACGACTCTCGACGAGGTGCGCGCAAGCGTGTCTGGTCTGCTCGAGATCCAGCAGTGGCACTTTTGGCGCCACGTAAACGAGGTGTGCGTGGGCACCCTGCATGTGCTCGTCGAGGAGAGTGCGAGCGAGCAGCTGGTGATGGTGCAGGTTCGTGAGATCTTCAAGCGTCGGCTAGAGATGGACAACTTTCTGTCCATCCAGGTTGCGAAAAACGGCGCTGGCGCTGGTGGACACTTGAGTGGACATGAGGTGCTGCATGCGCACAAGCACCTAGACCACGATCACCACCATGACCACCACCACAATCACAATCACGATGATGACAACCACCACCACGTCATGAGCACGTTTGAGAACCCGGCTGGCGACGACGTGCTGCGCTTTGTGAGCCACCACCAGCCTCATCAGCACGTGGGTTTTGGCAGCAACCTGTCGCCGTCACCGCCGCTAGTCGCAGCAGCGAGTCATCCGAGCCAGTGGAAGTTTGGCCACCACCAGCAGCCGCAGCAGCAGCAGCGCAACCCAGTGATGCGATCTCACAGA
>JAASGO010000986.1:0-11754 GCA_023334245.1 Globisporangium cederbergense | reverse complement strand
TTCTCTCTCTCTCTCTCTCTCTCTCTCTCTCTCTCTCTCCCTCTCTCTCTCTCTCTCCCTCCCCCTCCTCCTTAGACTGGTCGTCGAATCATCGCAATGGAGGCGATGCCGATTGCCGTCGCGAGTACTGCGCGCAGGAAATCCTCGGGCACTTTCTGATATTCCAGAATAAACTTGGACGTGCAGTAGACGCCCACGACGAGGGAACCGCCGATCTTGAGCGCCGTAGGCACGTGGATCGACTTACTCCTGTAGTTGTAGTAGTTGGCCGACATGGCCATGGGCAGCACGGATACGAGCGTCGTGCCGATGACCACGGCCTGCGGCATGTCTGTGCACGCCGTGAGGTACGTCGTGGTGACCATCGTGCCCCCGATGCCGCAGAGGCCTGAGATGAAGCCCGCGAAGGCTCCGACAGCGATGTACCGGAAGTTGGCGGCAGCGAACGCCAGCGGGTCCTTGGCAATCGCCTCAAGAAGTACGGCATCGCGCTTAGACTGAGCTGCCGGCACGGTCAATGTTTCTTCACTGTCACCCTCAGGTTTCTTGGGACTCGTGTGGTAGTACTGGAGGTCGAGAGGGTTGGCTAGATTCGTGTGTGGCGTCTTTAGATGTGCTGACTCGGCCGCCTTGGCTTCCAGGTGCTTGAGAAACGTCGAGTTCTTGAACACGATGAACGGGACGCTGGCGAGCATGCCGCAGCCCACGATGGTCGAGAGCGTCTTGCTGCTCACGCGATGCGCGGCCCGGACACCCACGCGCGCGAACGCAATCGCTGGAATCGACGTGAGTAGGGCTAGTGGGTAGTTGCACGCGTCGGCCTGCGAGTAGTTGTACGCACCGACGGCCGCACCTGCTGTGAGTCCTCCGAGACACGTGCCGTTCACGGTCTGCATCGAGAAGTTGGTCATCTTGGCCACCGTCTATGATAGCAACAGCGAGACGCAATGGACATTAAATAATGCATAGTGAGCACCCGCCAGTGAAAGTGTTGGGACAGCATACTGCATTGATTGGCTCAGGCTCTGGTGTCGTGCCACGTACCGGAATGAGCACCATGCCGCCGCCGACGCCGCTCAGCGCTGAGAGCACGCCCGCAAAGCCGCCTGATTAGCCCACACACACCACGTCACAGGCAACCATTAGTGTGAAGCTAGTACAACATCGCTTGGCGCATGCACATCATGAGTTCCCACCAGCGGCCAGGCCCATGGCTAGCGACACCTCTTTCTTGGCCGGCGCTGGTACGGGGCCTCCGCTTGGTGGCGCCACGGGTACAGGCGCAGAACAGTACACACGCTTCGCGGACGATCGACCGATCGCGCCAGACCCTTGATAGACGCTATGGCGAGCGCCGCGGCCCACAAGCAGCCCAGAGCAGCGCAGCGCCAGCATTGGATCGTGGTGATTGAGCTGTGAGCGCAACTGACGTCATGCGTTTCGCTCATCAAATCAATTTGCAAATCGGCATGTTTTGCATTGTAGTCATTTTACAATATGCATTTACAAAGAATATATAGGTAGCAGGAGCCGCGAGTGTGGTCACCTTACACGGTAAAACAGACACAATATGCAAATGAAAAGAAGCGCCATTGTCGTTTGCGCGATCGTCAGAACACGTGTACACGTATACTTTTCATTAAAAATAAATGTATACCCAGCTCTGCTTTATGTCATCATGGCGAAGGTGTTCGCTACTCAGTTCTCAAGCACGACGCGGTAGCGCACGGTGCTGTTGCGCACGAGCTTGAGGCCCTCGTTCACTTGCGCCATAGGCATCTTCTGGATGATTGGACGCACGTTCTCCTTGGCCGCGAGCGCCAGCATGTCCTTCACGTCGGCGATCGAACCGATGGCGCTGCCGGCAAAGTTGATCCCGCGCGGCACCAGCCCGAACGGCGTGAACTGGATGCGATCGTTCGGCAGACCGAGCATCACACACGTACCGCGCGGGCGCACGAGTCCCATATACAGGTCATATGGCATGTTGTTCGCGTCGGCAGTGATGATGAGCATGTTTACAGATGAGGCGGCGCGAGCGGCGTCCTCCGGGTTGCTTAGGTTGTAAAACTCCTTGGCACCGAGACCCAGGATCTCCTGCTCCTTGTTTGCCGAGCGTGAGAACGCGATGGGCACGGCGCCCAGCGCGCGGATGAACTGGATCGCGAGGTGGCCCAGACCGCCAATGCCAATGACGCCCACGCGGTCGCCCGCCTTCACCTTGTGCGTCTTGAGCGGCGTGAACACTGTTGCACCGGCACAGAGAAGAGGTGCCGCGACATCCGACGGGATGTTGTCCGGGATCTTGAACGCGTGGTGCGAAGATACGCGCACAAAGTCCGCGTAACCGCCGTAGGCCATGGCGCCGTCTTCGTACGGACAGTTGTACGTCCATACGCGGCGCTTGCAATACGCGTCCGCACCGTCCGCGCAGTCATCGCATGGGTCGTTCTTGTCCTTGTTCAGGCAGGCCCACACCTGCGCGCCGACACCGACGCGATCACCCACAGCCAAGTGCGTGACGTCCGCACCCGCGATCGTGACCTCGCCGATGATCTCGTGACCGGGCACAACTGGGAACGTCGCCGGTCCCCAGCCACAGTCCATCGTGTGCACATCCGAGCCGCAGATGCCACAGTGCGAGATCTTGATCTCGACGTCCTCGGCGCCGAGCACGCGCGACTGGTATTGCCATGGCTTGACCTCGCCGCTCTGCTCGAAGGCGGCGTAGGCGTTGACGGTGCGAGGGTCGGTCGACATCATGTTCGTAGCGATGTTGGTTGGTTGGTGGTGTTGCGTGCTGTGTAGCTTGAGGTGAATCAAGGAATGGCTGATTGGTGGAGTTGTGACCGAGAGACTCGACTGAGACCACGCGCCAACACAATACGAACAGGGATATCCTCAGGGGGCGGTGCGGACCACAAGCCGCTCTGGTTGTTTTGAGACATGGGTTCCTTTTGGGCTGTGGTGGACGAGCTGATTGGCTGATAGGTGTCTTCGATTGTGCAACTTTCGACTTGCGTCAACTGCTACCATCACTTGCTGGAATAGAGTGATGATAAAGTTTCTCATAGTAAGATGGGATTGGCTGGGAGGTTATGCAATCGCAAACTTGCGTCATACTGACCACCACTCATTGCTGAGAACGATGGTCGCATGAGCTCTTTTGAGATGGACTTTGAAATGTTTCGGTCAAGCACAACGAGATCGTGCGACGACAGCTTTGTATAGAAGCTGCAAAGCAGATCACTATACTGAAAGTCCACGAGACTGCTCTAGTACTAATAGCTCGAGAGCACTGGAGAACGTTTCGAGGCACAAAAGCGGAGTCAACTCCTCCACTAAAAGTCGAGAGCATCTAGGATCTATGTGCTTGTCTCGACCCAGTGAGCAAAAAAATATCGGCACTGCAGTTCATTTCGGATGCATTTGTTACCCGATCTAATCGGAAAAGTCACGACAAGGCTCTGGTAAGCTCGTCGCTATGAAGCAGAAGTTACGCGAGCATCAGCCCCGAAATGAAATGCGGGAACGTAAAAGGTGTTACTCAGTTCTCGAGCACGACGCGGTAGCGCACCTTGCCGTCGCGTACCATCTGGATACCTTCGTTCACCTGCGCCATCGGCAACTTCTGGATGATCGGACGCACGTTCTTCTCGGACGCCACCGCCAGCATGTCCTTGATGTCCTCGATCGAGCCGATGAGGCTGCCCACGAACTTCTTACTCTTGCCGATCAGGTGCAGCGGTGAGAGTTTCACGTCATCGTTCGGCGCGCCGAGCATCACACACGTACCGCGCGAGCGCAGCAGGCTCAGGTACAGGTTGTACGGCATGTTGGTGGCGTCAGCCGTGATGAGCAGCACGTTGACCGAGGCGGCGGCCTTGGCGGCGTCCTCCGGGTCGCTCAGGTTGTAGAACTCCTGAGCGCCGAGATCCAGGATCTCTTGCTCCTTGTTCGCCGAGCGCGAGAACGCGATGGGGATCGCACCCACGGCGCGGATGAACTGGATCGCAAGGTGACCCAGACCACCAATGCCGATGACGCCCACACGGTCACCAGCCTTGACGTAGTGCTTCAGAGGCGTGAACACGGTCACACCAGCACAGAGAAGAGGCGCCGCGACGTCCGACGGGATGTTGTCCGGGATCTTGAACGCGTAGTGCGACGACACGCGCACGAAGTCTGCGTAGCCACCGTAGGTAGTAGCGCCGTCCTCGTACTTGTAGTTGTACGTGTACACACTGCGGTTGCAGTGCGCGTCCGACTTGATGGCACAGTCTTCGCACGGGACGTCCTTGTCCTTGTTCAGGCACGCCCACACCTGCGCGCCGACGCCGACGCGGTCACCCACAGCCAAGTGCTTGACATCCGAGCCAGCGACCGTGACCTCACCGACGATCTCGTGGCCCACGACGCACGGGTAGGTGGTCGGTCCCCAGCCGCTGTCCAGGGTGTGCACATCCGAGCCGCAGATGCCACAGTGCGAGATCTTGATCTCGACGTCCTCGGCGCCGAGCACGCGCGACTGGTATTGCCATGGCTTGAACTCGCCGCTCTGCTCGAAGGCGGCGTAGGCGTTGACGGTGCGAGGGTCGGTCGACATCTTGTTGAAGGTTGTTGTTGCTTGAAGCTGGTAGATTGATTTCTGTGGTGGTGAACTGGACCCTCAAACTTTCGGAATCTAAATATGGCGAATTGAGGAATGGCTGAAGTGCTACGAGCTCCTCCCAGCAGCAGCAGCGATGGTATATCGGATCTGCGCGTAAGCCGAGCGAACCGAAAACCGACTCCAGTACCGAATAATATCGCATACTCTACGATTGTATGACAGTATCTCCTCTCGTTTCCAATGACGAGGCTACTCTCGACCGACTGTGATTCGCTACACACATATATATAGCTCCCATCCTGCTGCCAACATACTCTCCCTAGCGATAGGGTTACTTGATCAAGGTCGTACTTGGGGGCTGAGCTCAACACTGAGCTCACGGCTCAGTTTCGTGGATTTAGGAGCCACGCAAAGCCCCTCGTAGCTATCTCATCAGCTTTGAGTTCGCGTATACCGGAAGAGCGGCTGGTCAAGCATCCCTCGTAACCACGCCGTGATGAGCGACTTGTGTCCCGCCGAGTTCCGTGCCATCGCGTGCGCTTCTTCCGTTGCAACCGCCAGCGAATTGGTGCGCATCACAGCGACGTGGATGCAGAGCGCGCAGAACGTGAACTCCCGTTGACGACAGTGACCACGATTTGAGTCGGGCACCAAGTAGCTCAGCTTCTGCTTGACCTTGCAGGACGAGCAAACATACTCGGAGCACAGTGTGCAGGTCGCTGTTGTTTTAGTGGTTCTTCCCCTGGTAAAGTATCGTCGCCACCGTGATATTGACGCCGATCGCCGCTTACAGTGTGTACAGCTAGGTCTGGCATCACCCTCGCTTAGCCGACTGACTTCTTCTTCTTCTTTGCCAGCTATTTGATCGATCGAGCACGAGTGCTGCTGGCTCAGCGCCCACGTGAGCTTCTTCATCCGCGCGCACTCGACGAGCTTCCACACCGAAATGAGCCCCTCGACGGCCGACTTCACGACCAGCAGACGCGTGGCTCCTTGCACGGGACCAACGTTACCAATGAGAAACACGTCCACGGAGGCTGTGGTATCTTCACGGAAGAGCATGCAGATCGACAGCCCGCCGCGGATGACCGAGTCGAGAGGCAGTGTCTCGGGGAACTGCACCGAGTGAAGCAACACGTAGCCGATGCGCTCGCCGTTCGTCAGACATGTGATGCCCGTGGACTCGAGAATCACGACGTCGTGGTTCTTCACGAGCGCGTCCAGGTGCATCGGCTGCCGCTTCTCGATCCACTTGACGCTGAGCGACCGGAACGGATTCTCGACCGTGGGGGAGATGATCGTGGCCAACACAGCGGCGTTCACGATCTTGTCGCGCACGTAGGATGACTTGATGCGCATCGCGTCCACCGTCGGGCTCAGTACGCCGTACATGGCGTCCTCGAGCGTTCCTTCGATGGACCCGGCGACGAGGAACGCGGGCGAACCCAGACTTGAGCGAGCCTTGCGTCGTGCGTTATGCTCCTCTGTTGTCCCTATTGTTGTTCCAGGTGCTCGTGCTCGTTCATCGGCGACGCTGCTCCAGGTGCTCTCGGGCGAGAAGCTCTCGACCTCGGAGGTCAGACAGCAGCAGCTGCTGCTGCTACCCTCGCTCTCTTCCTCTTGCTTGCGCCGCCGCCGCTTGCGCTTCTCCTTCTCGCTGCGCTCGACGTACACACGCACTTTCTGCTTGCGCTTCATGAACTTCCACTGGTCGTGGTCCACAATGCGCTCATCCTTATAGAGGTACTCCTGGTACTCAAGCACCGTGCTCTGCACGAGGAAGTACGCCATCTCTTCAAGACGAGCCTCGTCGCCACTCGAAAGCTCCAACGGCGGGAACGGGCTCGTGAACTTTGCTGTCGCAGCAGCCGAGCTCATGACGCCACTTGTGTGTGCTTTTGTGCAGCAAGCAGCGAAAAGTTAAGTGGGTGGTTCTTTCCCCCTGTCTCGCTTTCTCTCTCTCTCACTCCCACACTCGCAAGAGGACTCAAGCGGCGGCGGTTGTGCCAATGCGTTGCAGCTTGCAATTAACTTCTCCCCCACACACGCACAAAACAGTACTCGGCTCTCGAAATAGGCAGACGACTCGACTTGGACCAAAGCGTTCGTTCGGCCGAGTTGCAGCGCGGCACAGGAAGGACACAGCATCTTGTGGAGTGCGGTGCATTCTTCGAAATAGAAGAAGCAGCTCAGCACTGCGGGCCTCAATGACCTAATGGCCGTCAACGCGCAGCTCTTGACGCAATTCGCTTGCAGATGATCGCTCCAATCAGTCCACCAGGCATCACATGGTCTTGGTGCTCATGCTGCCTCTCTCACTGGTTGCTGGAAGGATCCCAGAGTGAGAGAGAGAGAAATGCACACGTCATCACAGAAATAGGGAGGTGGAGCTGGGTCCAGACGACTGCGCTACGGGCGGCGATTGGGCGCGTGAGTTCAGAAGCTGTCACGTGACTTGCAACATTTTCGGACCTTGTTGGCGTCCTAGAGCCAGACAGCTAGTTGCATTCTGCTATCAACCAACAGAACAACAGAAGAACGCAATTCTCGCTAGGCATTTCCCCATCTTTCCACGCTGCTGGCTGAACGTATCAGGCGAGAGGCTCCTATTCAGTCAGGAAGAGCGATGCCATACGAGCTTCTTGAATGAGGTCACATCGGGTGATGGCCGCCACGAATGCAGCTTTCGGTGATTAGTCCTCGGTCAGTCATCCAAGAGGAGGCAGCGAGCTGGCTTGAGGTAGGAGAGGTGGATTGCGGCAGGTAAACTAGCGATCTCCTGCTCACTATGCCAGGTGAAGGTCAGCGTATACAGCACTGGCATCGGAATTCGCCGGGTGCTCGAAGCTCGAAGCTCTTACGCAGCCTCGTGATCGCGGACTTCGTCCAGTGTCGTTGCGAATTTTCATCGCGCTCGTCGGTTTGTGTTGTTAACAGCTCCATTTCGGCGTTACCACTGAGCGAAACTGTGCCGATAGCAAGACACTCAGGTTGGCCCCACCCTCAGAAGCTGGTAATGGCGACGGTGCATCCGCAGCGCTCCATCATTTTGCTGGAGAAACATTGGCGTCTGTCGTATTGCCATACAGGCCACGCTTCATGGACTCGACGCTCTGACTCTCTCTCTCTCTCTCCGTGGTGGAGCATCCCATTTCGCGCAAAATGGGAGGACGCAACGAAGTCATCACGCGGCGACTGCCTTCTCTACTTCGGTTGGCTAATTGCACGCGTCACTTTGTGGCTAAAGAAGAATGCCATGCTTCGTTGACGGTCTTGGTGGTCGAAAGTCTTTGACACAAGCTCCTACTCCAATCACACACTAACGAATGAGCAACTCGCCTTCACGAGAGAGAGATCAAGAACAACAGAAGGATAACCGACTCGTCACCGCTTTCTCAACGCTGAACGCATCTGACGTGAGGCTCTTTCTCGGTCAGGAGAGAGATGTCCATGCGAGGTTACTAAAATGAGGTGAAGCTTCGCTTTACCTTGGAGGACGACGCCGCCACAAATGATTCTTTCGATGAATAGTCCTCAGCCACAGCATCAGCATCTAGGAAGGATACGGAAGGATCGAGTCCCACTCTCTGTACAAGGCCAAGATCTTGCCAGAGCACTGGAACTGGGATCGCTTGGCGCAGAAGTTCTTGCTCGAAAGCAGACTCTTGATCGCACAGCTCGCTCAGGTTGCTCGCAATCCTCGCCAGCGAAAGTTGGTGCGAGCAGGAGAAGTGCGCGCAGGCGTGAGTAGAGCCACGCTGAGCGCTTCTCTCCAGCTCGTCGTCGTCACTTTGGACCATGGAGTCGGCGTGGCACACCAGGCAGCCTTCGAGCGGCGAGTTCTTGGGTCGGAGACGACGAAACTGGGCAATCGCTTGAGCTCTTGCTTCTCGCTCGACATCTTTACGAAGTTTGTCTCTGGCAAACTGGATAAGCTTCTCGCGATTGCCTCGCACGACTTCGGGCGCTTCACCGGAGTCGCCCAGCATCTTGATCTTGTCTTGCAGCCGCTGGTGCATGTGGTTCCGCACGACTTTGTCGAGCTCTTTGCTCATCAATGCCACAGCTTGGCCTTCTGTTACACTGAAGCACGTGAGTTCGTTTGCTGCTCTGTCGATTTCTTGATTCATGAGGCCCTCACGAGTCCTCTGAAGCGTGGCGCATCTCTCTTTCCAAGCCACCACTCGAGCTAACTGTAGCAGAGTCTCTTTAGCAGCCATGACCGCTTGCAGATCGCGCACTCTTCGCCGTGCTTGCCAGCCGCGAGCCACTTTCACCAACAGACTGCCAGCTTGTCGCTGACGCCGATACTGCTTTCGTTGTTGGAAGCCTCGCCAGTGCCTTTGAATCACACTTGCAGCATGGCTCACGTGCTTCCTAGTATTCACGACAGCACGCCACGTACTGAAACAGTCTCGCTGGGTCTTGAGCCAGCGCCTGACGAGCAACTGCCGCGCTCGCTCCTGCTGCGCCTTCCACTGCTGCCACTGGGCGAAGATGCCGCCCATGCGCTTCTGCCGCGCGACGTTCTTGAGCTGTTTTTTGAACACCTTAACGCCATCCACATGTTCCCTCCAGCGCTGGAAGCGTGCGCGCAGGTCCTGCCCCGCAGCGAAGTTGAACCGCCACTTGATTTCGATCTGCATCTGCGTGTACGCGAACCAGTTGCGCAGTGCCTTAGCCGCGACGTGCCACTGCAGCCTTCTCAGGAACGCCCCCGCTCGCTGTTGGTGCTCAAAGGACTGCACTACTGCCTGTATGCTCTGGCTCAGCCACTGCGTGCTGAGTTCATGAGAAAGGCGGGCGATCCAGTGGTTGCGGAGCGCCTTCATGCGCACTCGAGACCACTGCTGCAGCTTCCGAACGCTCTGCTCCACTAGCAACGCGTACACGTGACCGGGAAATGGCGTGTAGCAGTAGAGAAGTGTGTCCAGCGGGCCGTACTTGGCAGCAAAGTAGAGATATCGCGCATAGTCCCGGCGGCTGTGGCGCTCACGGTCCTCTTTGGTCACTATTCCCGCAGCGTCGTCTTGAATTACAGTGTTGGGGTTCTCTTTCACATGCACCTTTGGTGGCTTCGGCTGGTTCTTTTGTAGGGCAACCTCCCATTGCAGATCGATGTCGCGCTTGTGCGAGAAGTGGACGGGGAAGCCGCAGAGATCGGTGTTGCACGGGTTCGCGATGCGCTGCAGCTGCTGCTGGGGCTTAGAACCGCCGTTGCTGTTGCTGTCGTTGTTGTTGCTGTTCCTGGCACTGGGTGGTGGCTTCTGCTTTGACGCGTAGACTTTCGAGAGCGACTGCTTCTGCACGTACATGCGGAGCACTTTCGTTGGCGCTGGCGGTAGCGCATTCTTGGTCAGCTTGGCGAACTGCGCGCGTCGCAGTGGGTGGCACGCGTGTTCGTCGTCTGGGAAGAGCGCGCGCCTGTTGGATTTACAGTCGCCACTGTGGGGGTCAGATGCACTGATGGCGCTGGTAGCGGATGTCAAGACGGACTTGAACGGCGGGCTCATGGCACACCGTACAGGCGCGAGGCCACGCGATGATCAATGTGCAGGCGTCTGACGCCACTCGCTTACCGCTGGTGCTCACTGGTACGCAAACAACTATATACCCTAGTGAGCGATTGAGTAAGTGAAGGAAGGAAGAAAGTGGTGAGGAATCCTCAGGGGCTCGCTCGCAATTCTCGTGACGTTTCGAATGCGGCCACGAACCTGCGCGTAACTACCTCGAGTGTTTATAGTATTATTATCTGCCTTAGGTGCACGTATAGGATCTCTTGATTTGGACTGGTGTATCTACGCTGCGTCGCCTGTGAGCTGGAGGAAAGCGAGCAGCATCTGCGGAATCTGCTCCCGCGCCTCACACTCGCGACTCGCTCCGTCGCCCCGTCTACTGCATATCACAATGTGCATGATGTTGTTGATGAACTGCGTGAGGATCGATGCAATGACTGTACGCGAGAGCACAAAGCTCATGTAGCTCTTTGGTTGGTCGCTGCCCAGCAGAGTCGACCTCACGATGTCGTCACAGAAACCGCAGCGCATCAGGTTGTGCGACGACTGCGCCAGTTTGTACGCTGTGCTGCGCAGCTTGGTGAACTCAAAGTAGCGGCGTTCAACCTGGAAGGCGGGTGTTCGGTCGTGAATGTTGTTTTCATATAAACCTTCAATGTGATTGCGCCTCGCTCTCGTCGGAATACGACTTTTGTGGAGGAACACGTCGATGACGTAGTAGAGCGTACCATTTCGTCTCACAAAGCTATCGACTCGAAGCGATGCGATCTTCTTGAGGAGTGCAACGGACGCCGTGCCCTGCGAATATCGCTCAGGGCGGATGTCGACGCGCTGCAGCGGACTGAGGCAGTTAAGAGAGGCTGAACATTGCTGTTCGTCAGCGTTGAAGGTACTGCTTGGGCTCATATCAGTTCGTGGCTTAGTCTACTTGGAGGGTCTGCGCTTGCGGCAATGTGATCTCGAACGAGTGAGCTGAAAAGTGACAGCTCACTTATCCAACCCATTACGGCAATGTCGTTAACCTTCACTCACGTATACCCCGTCAAGCACACCCGATTGGGCGATCATCACATCTGAGGACGACAAGGATCAGTGGCCGAGAGGGTTGCGGTCAGTGGTCGGCAAAGGACATGAGCTTTCAGACAACAATTCGTGAATCCCGACGTGTGGTTTGATAGGAAATCAACTTGAACCTTCACGTTGAAGTTGGGTTGAAACTGGGAGTGGCAGGGTTGGTCTATATAATGCATTGGCTTGGCGCGCAGCCAATGGTTGGTATGGAGCTGCTGGGCTCAAGGTCCACAGCTGTCGACCATCACTCATGTGTCACAAATTGAAAATGTGACAAACTGAAGGTATGGACGATAGTGTTGGTCAGCCTTTCCTTAACAAGGCCAGGAAGGACGACTTCGACTGCTTTGCACATTCCTGTGGTGGCATTGCGCTGCACGACGCGAGCGTTCTGAATCAGTTAGCTATCGGCAAGCACACGCACATCAACGCATTCGGCATCGTGCCCGCGGGACCGAAGTACGACTACGACGCCCCGCACGACCGCGCGCGCTTCACGACTGCCAAGATCCCGACTTTCCAGTAGAAGAGTGGTGCGTACGCACAGCAGTTCCT
>JAASGO010000985.1:0-11760 GCA_023334245.1 Globisporangium cederbergense | reverse complement strand
ACCACAAACTGAATCTTACCAGAGAACCATCAGCTTTCCACTCCGATCGCTGTGTTGGACCGTTGCACACGACCAAGTTTGTGAGGACGAGTACTGTCTTTACTCGCACGACAGAGAGGAGAAGGATTCGCTGGACGACCTGCTCGAGATAATGGGAGGCACCAAACATACGCTGGACATCTGCATGCACTTACTGACTCACGATCGTGTACGTACTGGCATGATCCGATTTCTGGTGTCCTACCGCGGTCGAGCCAGATGAGCGCCTTGCGACTGCACCAGTTGCCCTCGAGGCTCATGAAGCACTGCTGGCCGGTCACCGCATTCGTGAACTCGACGCGCAGCGACGTCTCGAGGATCGTGAGCTTGGCCTGGATCTTGAAGAGCTTGTTGTGGGAGCCCTTGTCGGTGTAGACATTGTAGTTGGGCGTGAGCGCGAAGATTTCCTCCTTCATGTTGACAGTCGCGATACTACTCGAGTCCAGAAGCGTCTTCTTCTCGTGGAGACTGAACACGATGCCTCTGATGTGGAACACGTCAGCACCGGAAGTTTCTCCTTGATCGTGAAGTCGTCGCCCACGAGCAACCGGAATTTCTCGTGCAGATGCAACGTTACGGAATCCGGATGATAGAACTTGGCGTTGATCGCGGCGACCGGCTTCTGTTGTGGAACCAGGTGGAGACTGAGCGCGTCGATGGCGGATTGCTTGGTCACGGTAAGGAGTAGGAGGATGCTGAGGGGCTTTGTGAGTGCAACGGTTCTCGAGAATTAGGGAATAAGCTTTTGGTATGAGACGCTCTCTATGAGCAAAGCCAGTTACTTTCTCAATGCGCAAGTACATCGCCGGTGGTCAAATGAGAAAGGTGGATGCTTTGTGATTGCCATTCCTGGTGGAGACTCATCATTTGCGGGAGCTCGGATCGAAGGGCGCAGCAAGCCTTGCAAAAAGTGTTGCAATAACTCGAAACTACTGCTACTGTGCGCAGCAACTTGAGTGAACAAGCAGTCAGCATCTCATTGCATAGAGCTCACAGCAGAGGCGAGTTCTACAGTTGCCGCTACCATCACTCACAGGCTGTTGATGCTAAGCTGAATGTAAATTTAGCAGTGCTCAGTGAAAATCACGAAACATGTTTGCTTATTTTTCACTTTAGTATGGGGAGGGGGCACAATTGTTTTTCGAATTTGCTTCGCGCCACATTTCAGAAAACTCATCAGAAGCAAAGAAAGCAAGAGCGACGGACGATGGTGGATCCGCTGACGGAGCCGTTCGCGGGCCTCTGCAGCGCGCTGCGCGGCATGCGCGACCAGGTACAGGCGCTCGTGCACGTACACGAGTCCATCGACGCGTTCAACGTGGCGTTCGGCGACTTCCATAACGCCATGGCTCTCCATGCGTCCTGTCTCACTTTCCCCAAGGCGCCGCCGCAGAAGAAGGTTTCGATCCAGCTCTCGGGCATCCCGCCGCCGCAGACGTCAGGCCTCGCGCTCGTACGGAGGGCGTCGCGTGAGTCTGCGGATAGCAACGGGAGCTTGAATGGTGCATCCGGTAGTGGTTCTGGTGCGAGTGTCACAGGCAAGAATCGCAACTCGAGCGTCGGCGGAGGCAAGGGCAAAAAGTCGCTCTCGATGGGCGGACGGAACAGCGGCGGTGGCAGCGGTGGTATCAGCAACAACACGCAGCAGCAGCAGCAGAGAGCGCAGGTGAAGCCTGGTCACCAACAGCAGCAGCAGAAGAAGCGCAAAGCGCCCCCAGCGGCGAAGAAACCGGAACCTCCCGCCTGGAAATGGGATAAGCGTACGTCTTGTTGGCATTTTTGTGCTCTTTGTGTGTACAAGTGCATTAACATTCCGTATGGTATGTGTATGGCTTGTGTTAGACATCCGCGACCAGATCCCGCGCAAATATCAGAGCAAGGAGGAGCTCAAGAAGCTGGAAAATATCCTTCTGTACATCAAGAACCGGCAGAGCGGCATCACGATCGCCGACCTGGTCAAGCACAGCGGCCTTGCGGTGATCAAGAGCAAGGAGATTTTACAGACGCTCATGAAGCTCGAGCTCATCCATCGCGACCACGAGAAATCGGTGCGAAGCATATTGACGTTTTTGACTCTCTCCAGCCGTAAAGACTTACAGTGTGTTTCTGATGTTGCAGGGATTTGTGTACACGTTTGGCAGCGCACACTAGCGACACACGCTCGCCCGCTCTACTGACGGGTCTATGGCTTTGCTCGCCTCTCCACATCCGCGTCTACAGTTTTGTGAGCCTTCGTGCTTCTGCTCTCTTTTTGTGTGCGGATGGCAGACCGATATTTAATTCTTGCTCGCTTGCACTGCAAGATCAGCTCTCTGCTGACACGCGCGTCTTGAGATTTTTGATTTGCACATGTCATTTTCCGGTTGTCACTAACGTATCGACCAGCAAGCACACTCGCATTTCCAAGCAAGTCATCGCTTGGACTCCCATTTCTCATTGATGCTGTCCTCGATCGCCGAGTCATCGCGCCAGTATCGAGACGGACGTGCAAGCGGCGAGCTCGGCTCTTTCCGATGGTACTCCATGGTCGACGCACTGTACGTGTTGCCGCCCACGACTACGTCTGCGAAGCTGAGCGACCGCGCCGGTCCCTTTCGCGTCTTGATCTCTCCTTCCTCTTTCGACTCCCCCGCTGTGAACCGCTGCGCATTGAAATTCGCAACGAGTCGAGGACTCACGAGTCGGTCTTTCCTGCGCTCATGGTACTTCTCAGCCGATGCCATCTCGGACCGCGTCGTCGAAGAAGACGCTTTCTCGCTCCCCGATTCGCTGTGACGTCGATTTGACGAGCCTTCCGAACGGAATCCACCGTAGAAGGAGCCGTTGCTTCCTGCCACGACCACGTGCGCTCGCTGCTGCTGCGCCTGGAGATAGTGCTGCTGGTGGTGCTGGTGCTGGTAGTGCGAGTAGAACGGGTACGGCTGTGTATTGTGGACTCCTGACTCCGCGCTGCCACCGCCGACACTACCACTGAAGTAGTGCGCCGCGCCAGGCACGCCAGCGTGGGTGTAATTCGGGTACGGGAACCCGACTCCACCACCTGAACTAGCAGGAGTCGGGTAGCCCATGTGGCTCGAGTTCGTCGGTGACAGATTCTGGCTCCCAACAACACCTGATGAAGATAAACTGGCAGTACTGTTACCGCCACCATTCGATGCCAGTGAGGCGCCACCGCTGGCATCGGATTTCGCCTTGACAGGAGCGTTCGCACCGAGGATCGCGCGCAGCATGTTGTCCGGATGCAACGCGACACCCGTGATCTTGGTCGTCCGATTCTCGTTAAACACCGACGGGTTCACCGACGCCGCCAACAACACCGAGTATGCTGCTGAGAACGCGCGGCGAATCTGCATGATTCGGAACAGGTTTCGCCCAACATTGTTGCTTGGATGCAGTGGGTCTTCGATGAACACCGGGTCGAACTTGTGCGGATCGTGCGCCAGGTCAACCATGTGAGTGTTCTGCGGCCAGTCCATGGACGAGCGGTTCCCGTAGCGACGCGACCCCGGAGACGAGAGCAAGTTCGAGTCCTGCACCGGCGACTGCTGCGGCATTTGCCAATGGCCATTGTTGTTGTTGTGGTACGCGGCACTTCGGTCGTCCAGCACGGCGTCGTCGGCTGCATACTGATGATGGTCTTTCGTAGACGACGACAAGAAAGTGTTCTCGCGGTTCAAGAAGCAGCGAGACGCGACGCTGATACCCGTGGTGCGTGGATCGAACCGGTTACCGTAGAAGTCGAGGAAGCCCATGAGCATCATGCCAAAGTCAGCACAGGACTGCGAGCTGATACTGTGCTGCACCGCTGCGCTGACATTTTCAAATCCGTTCGTGACCGTGTCGCTGTGCTCCTGAAGATACCGTGCGACCATCAGCAACAGCGAATATGACGACAGTCCACCGGAATATGCCATCGCAAAGCCTCGCTCAATTGCAAAGCTCTTAAGAACCAGCATGATTGGAGCAAGTGGCGGGAACTCGTGAATCAGCGAGAGTACCACATCATTTGTCGCCAGTCCGTTGTGCCCCGGACCTTCAAACGAAATGTCCAGGCGAACATTGTACGGAGCTGTCGTGAGCAGCGTGATGATCGGGATCGCAGCGAGCGGGATTGTTTTGACTGAATCGGGTACGACCCAGGGCTCCAGGCGGAGCTTTCTCGCGAGGTTCTGCTGCCACGTCTCTTTGATCGCATTGCGTCCTTCCAGCACACCAGCCGCATCCGCGGGCGCATCTCGACGCACCTTCGGCAGGCAGATTACCAGATCGACGTCACTGGGCAATAGCAATATCACAAGCACATACCACGCATAAGATGTCAGCATCAGATTCAAGGATGGTCACAACAATGTATCGATCACAAACACAAACCTGGATGGTAGCACGAGCCTGGACACAAATGAGCCGTACGGACGCACTTGAGCACGTGGCCACAGAGACTGCACCGTGGCAGTACACAGTCGAAGCGCAGCCATCTGCGCAGGGAGACGAGTGTTGCTATCTGTCTGCAACTGAGAGATGAACTCGCACATGTCCCAGTGGAGCTTCGTTCTCGGAGGGAGGACAGACATCGGCACCGAAACAAACGGTCCAAGTACCGAAGCGGACGCGTCCATCGGAGTGACCATCTGGTTCGAATACATGTACTCACTGGGAGGAATCTCGTGCTGCTGCTGGAGGTCGCTTTGGATCATCACCGCTGGCTGTGGTGGAGGCGGAGGAGGCGGCGGCGGCGGTGGAGAGCTACCTCCAGCAAGATCAGCATTGGCAGATATGTGTCTTTCTTCACCAGCAGCTTGCGGATGGGACGGACTGCCATGAACGCTGCGCGCCTTCTGCTCATGGGACAGCAGTTTCAGCTCTTTCAGCTCGGCTTCCATCGCCATCAGTTGGATGTTCAGGGTCGACACTGTTTGCTGCAAAGTTGCCACCTCTTTCGGCAACGTTGATGAAATCTCATCGAGTGCCTGTGTCGATTTCCAACCCATGAAACTGTTAGGAAAACTGTGTTGAGATCACATAAAAACACAAGCAGCATCGTACTTACCTTTGTTTTCTCGTCCAACGCAGCTTCGAGTTTCGTCAAACGCTCCAGCATTTCGGGAGTTTCCAGCACCAGCGCTTCGACTTTGTCTGATGGTGGCGGTTTTCTGCACTTGGTGAGCTTTCTTTCCAAACATTGGCACGATCCCTCAACCATCAACTTGCAATCACACGACTCGCCTGCTTCTGTTCGCTGGCATCTGCATCCGCAGCAATGCGCAGCAGGATACTCAACCCAATCAGTGTCGTCGTCTTCATTGCCTGAGTTACAACACTCGTCGTCCTCGTAATCAAACGGCAATGGACGCCGTCTGCGCTTGAGAGCCCGTTGCCGATCGAAGAAGCCGCCTTGTTGGTACAAGAAATCTGACTTCATCGCCAGACTACCGTTGTCTCTAGGACTTCCCTCATCAGCAGATGAGTCTTCGTCAGCTGCTACACGAGCATCTCCTGGACTTGATGGCTTCCTTGGTCTCTTGGTGTCCACACTGAGCATATTGGAGAACGATTCAAGAGAGTACGCCTTCGACGACGAAGGAACCGGTGGCTGAGGTGGATTGCGCAACGTCGCTCGATTCGCTCTTGTGCTCAGAATCCCACTGCTGTTCTTTGTGGACGACGACGCCTCATTCTTCAGCTGCCAGTTGTTGAAATCCCAGTCGAGGCTCGATGTGGTCGAGTTTGTGTGGTTTGACGACTCAGACGAGAACAGCGACGGGAGGTACCATTCGAAGTTCGACTCCGAAGACTTCTCTTGACCACCGCTACTGGATGTACCGGCGGATTCGCCAGATGTTCTCTCACCATTTATAATCAACTCGTCAGATCGGCTGCTGCTGTTTCGCTGGCTGTTGACTCGCAAATCTCTTGGTGGTGGCAGTGACAGAAAGAACGGAGGCGAAGCGGAGGAACTGGTGTACAATGGCTCTGGACCAAACGTTGGCATTGACGAGAGTGGTGAGGAGTAACTCTTGTCAAGAAAGCTCAACAGCGGCCGATCCTCGGGGGTGATGCTGACTTGCTGGTGTGAACGATTCTCCTTTTCCTCTGGATCCACTGGTTCATCTTTTGTAGGTGTTACCGCTGACTCCGCCTTGACATGAGTGAAAGTACTGCTTTCGGTTTGTTGGTTGCGAACCTGAGGGTGATCTCCGTCGCTCTTCTTGGCTTTCTTGCGTTTCTTCTTCTTCTTTGAAGATGCACTTGAAGACGCGTCCAGAAGATCAACCAATGTGTGGTTGGTTTGTGCGTGAGGCTTGCTCACTTTAGGTTTCGCGACGATTGCTGCTCGCTGTACGATGCCATCCAGGATGTCTGCCACGTTTTTGCGCGTCTCCTCTTTTTTTTGACGGAAAAAGGTCTTCAGTTCGTCAAGCGCTGTTTTCAGCAACTTCTGTTGCGCTAGCCGTTCCTCAGCTTCGTGCCGCCGCTTCTTGAGCAGTTTCTTCCGATTGGCTCGTCTTCGCTGAGTGTGGTTGGCTGATTTCGACTCTTCTGCTCCCAAACTCGCCCCGTTGAACGAACTTGCTTCCTCATCCTCGTGTGCGAGACGCTCGCTCAGTAATAGCGAGCACTGCTCTTGTAGTTGCTCGGCGACCACGAGTTTCACAACAGCAGCTTGAGGGGCTTTGAGTGTCTCTCCTAGCGAGCAGCTGAAGTGGCGATCCACAGAATTCTTCGCACACTCTTGCTTCAAAGTGGCCGAACTCTGCTGAAACGCAGCCAGCACGTCAATGAGTCCAGAGAGCGATGCACGCGTCACCCGAGGGTCAGATGCAGCTCCGTTCTTCAAGCTACGAAGCTGGCTCATCACTGACACGCCGAGCTGCGACAGAATCTCGCGCTGCTGCTGCGCACTAGCACCAGCCCACTCGTCTGCAAAGTACAGTTTGGCGCCAAGGCCCGTCAGCGGGACTCTGTACAATGGCGACGCCATTTTTTTCCGCTCATTCCAATGCCGCCAAACATTCAGTTCCTGTGTGAGCACAAAAACACTCAGTCAGCATTGCGGAAGCTATTGTAGATATAGGCATGACAAGGCACGTACGATTTGGTTCACAATCAGTGCTTGCAGCGAGTAGTATCCCTGGGACGCAAGCCACTACACAAATACACATCTTCAGTACATAAGCAACAACCCTAAAACAGAATAATTGCGTTGCACGTACCTTGGTCTCGCCCCACACTTTACTGCAAAGGACCGACTCGGACGGACATGATGCAAGGAACTGGCCGTCGGAGATTTGCTCCATCAGATAAACGAACGCCGCATTCTTGCCCTGCGTAACCTGGAACTTCGATTGCTGCTGGGTGGAAAAGTGAGGCACCTCAGAGCCAAAGAGATCCATGGACAGCGTGGCGGTGTCGCAGGACTTGCTGGTGTTGAGAATGCGAATGAACTGCAAAAGTAGTGCGCAACAGTCGGTGTACGCAGGCAAGTGAAATGTGCCGACGACATCTCCGTCCATAGTGCGCACGCGGGGTCGCCGAATGAATTCTCTGCGAAGACAGTAGTAGTACGCACAGAACAAGGTGCGTAAGATTTCCGTTTCACAACAAAAAGCACCATGCCACCATCCTGACAACACAACATGCTTACCGCGGAGAATTCGATGCAGCCGCCACTGCGTTGTCACCCTTGAGCCACGTCTTCGCATCTGCCATCGAGAGCGCCAGCGACTTTGACGTGACTGGGAGAAGCTGGAACTCATCAATATGCGATCCAATGTGCACACCACTGCCTCCGCCAGCTGCGCGCTTCTGCTTGCTCACCATCGCCATGCTCAGCAGCGTCTTCACAAAGCCCACATTTGTAATCGCACACAGTGACGAGCACTCCGCGGGCGAGAGTGAGCGAAGCCACTCGAGCACCGCGCGCTTTTCTTCAACCGCACACGCGGCTGTCGAGGCTGAGGCTGAGGCGGCTGCAGACGAGCGGCGCTTCTTCTTCTGCTGCAAGCGCTTCACGCGCGCGACGAAGACTGCAAACTCGCCCAGCGCGTGCACGAGAGTCGCCGTCTGCCTCTGCTGTTGCTGCTGTGCTAGCACAGGCTCGCGTCGCGTCACTGTTGGCTTCCGCGCGAGCACCATGCTTTCCTTCCCCCTCTGTCGCCTGTCGTCACTTGTTCGTAGTGAGGAGCCAAAAGCGTAAAGTCCGCTCGGGGAGTTGAAGGAGCGTAAACTACCTCAAACATATTGCTTCACCCAATAAAACATGTTTCAGTATTATTTCAGCCAATTACAGAACATATAAATTCTCAACCCAGTTTTTGCTTCCACGCACCAGGAAATGGCTACCGTTTAGTAGTCGCCTCAACATAACATGAGAGCTACAGCCCGCCGAGCTGCTGCAGAAGACTGAGGAACGAGAGCACAGACGTCACGATCGCTAGCAGGATGGCGCCGATTTTGTGTGCTTGGTGACGCTCTCTCGAGCCCAAGCGATAGATGAAGAAAGCCGGCAGCACGAAGCAGATCACCGGGTTCGTCGTCGCGCCGAGAATGCCCAGCACGGACGCGATGTCGCCCGAGCCCAGCGCCACGAAGAGGACCGCCATCACCATTGTAATCGACATGAGTGCGTGGGAAACCACGTTCAGCCGGCGGTTCGACAGCAGCGCCTGAAAGACAAGTCATGTACTCACTCAGCCACACATAACGCATCATCGATCCACAAGTCACCATGCATGTCGTACCTCGCGGATGTTGTCACGCAGTGTGTGCACAAACAGCGGCACGGTTAAGATGAGGGCGACGCTAAAGCCGATGCAGCCGGCGAGCACGGCGCCGTCGCCGTGGTAGTCGTTCTTCAGGAAGTTCGACTTGGTGTGTTCGCCAAACGTGAGCACGACGAACGCGCCGCAGAGCGCGTACACGGCGGCCGCGATGCCGATCGAGCGGTTCATGACCTTGTACATACGACGACTGGAGCGGTGCTTGAGCACCAAGTAAATCGGCAGCACGTTCGGGTGGCACGTGTACACGAAGATCACGAGTGGGAACGCCGTGAGCAGGCGCTCGAGGCGCCAGTCAAAGAGAATCAGGTGGTGCAGCTGGTAGGCGATGTCGGGCGCGAGGCCCAGGTGCACGAACTGGAAGTACTTGATCACGATCACGAGCGCCATGAACACGATGCACACGATCGAAAAGAGCGACGAAAAGCGAAGCGACTCGAGACTGCGGAAGAGTGACAGCGGCAGCACGAAGATGAAGCAGAGCAGCAAGATGAGCGATTGGCGGTCGACGAAGATGCTGTGGCTCGCTTCTCCAAGAAACGCCTATCGGACGACGACATAGCAGAGCATCAGTCGACATGGACATATCGGCAATCACATGATACTGTACACGAACGCACCCTCATCGCCAGCTGGATCAGTTCTGCGCTCCCCACGAGGTACCCGACAGCGGTTCCGAATAAATTAAGACATACGATGAACTGCGTGAAGCCTGCAAGGCGGTAGCCGCCCGTGCCATACGCAAGGTCCATGTACGAGCGCGCCTGCGCGAGCTCCGAGCACGTGAGCAGCAGTCGCAAAGAAAAGTTTGTGACGAGCGCGCCGCCCGTGATCATCAGGATACCGAGCACCAGTCCCGCCTGCAAGGAAGCGCAATGTTAACATCATCTCGGCTATGAAAACAACGAGCAGTGGTAGAGTGACAGCATTCCAGACCTGCTCAACGGCGTAGGGCAGCGCCAGGACACCCGCACCAACGATCGCCACAGTCATCGTGAACATCGATCCTTTCACTGCACCATCGTTCAGACACACATTCGAGCAGGAGAGGATCAGTGCGCGGCACAAAAGAGCAGTCCACCAATTGACACGGCAACGCACCCGAGCCTGGCTGGATCTTGTCCATGAGGTACGCCTGGAAGAAGCTCGTCTTATTCTCATTGCCATCGCCGTTACCGTTACCGCCGCTGTCGTACTGTTGACGTGCATTGAAGAGCGCTTGATCGAACACGAGTGTCTCGCGCTCTGAGATGAGCTCGTACTCGTCGCTGTGCTCGTCGTCAGACATGGTCATGGTGCTGTCGTCAGCAGCATTAGGGAGGTGATCACGCACGGCCTCGCTGTCGCTGTCCAGCAGGCGCTCGTGCATCTCGGCGTCGTCCCCGTACGCCATCATCCTTGCTGCTCCCTTTCTTCTTGCTCTTGATAAAGAAAGTGTGCTACGCTCTATCAGGGAGCGGTAAGAAAAGGGCACAAATCGGATCTTTCTCACATGACACTAAAGCGGGGATCGGTTCGTTAGTGCCATTGCTCGTCAATCATGTTGAAGTTGCACGTCATGTATCCACTTGCCCAGCATTGCTGCTACTGTTGCTACTACTACTGCGCAGTTCTTCCTGGAGCTTGAGCATGCGCTCCTGCAATTGCTCTTTTTCTTTCTTGCACTGCCGCACGAGCAGCTTTGCAGCGTTCAGCTGCCGCTCAGTGCTCTTGGCAAGCGCGTCCTTCTCGATCACGCTCTGCTGAAGCTCCTCCAGCTTCTCGGCGGTGGACTTGGTGAGTGCGTCGCGCTCTTCGCGGGACATGCTCTCGTGTTGCGCTAGTATCGACTTGAGATCCTGTCAAACAGGAGCAAATGTACATCGTTTGTGACTGGGCGGGTGCAATGTCCCAGCCGTGCTAGTTTAGCGATACGCACCTCCACTTTGCTGGACAGCGAGCGTCTCACACCTTCTGCTTCCTCGAGGTGCTCTTCTAACGCACAAACCTTGCGCTCCAATACACCTGAATATCACGAAGGGTTACATAGAGTTACAACCAACATAGTAAGGCACAGTGGTGCGAGTGATGTCAGCGATGTACCATTCTTCTTCAAAACAGCAGCGCGCTCCGCTTCCACATGCTTCTTCTCGTCCTCTGTGAGTTGTTTCTCCTTCTCGAGCAACCGGATTTGGTGATGCATCGCAGTGCGATCCGTCGACCACTTGCGCTGCTGCTCCTCCATTTGGCTCTGCAGCTCGATCTCGGACGCTCGAAGCCGCTGGATGAGTTCCAGTTGCTTGAGCCGCTCTTGGTCGCGACTGCTAACGTCGTCCACCTGGTTGTCCCGCAAGAACTGGATCTCTTCTTGGAGCTGCACGCATTTTTCGGCCTGCACCTCTTTCTCGTGCACGAGACGCACTGTCTCGAGCTGCTGCTGCGCGAGTTTGTCTTCTAAAAGTGCGACCTTGTGCTTCTTCCGCTCCAACTTGTCTTCAATACTGATTGGCATGACGAGTGGCAGGAGTTTACGAAATTAGCAGCAGAGGTTCGCTGTTAGTACTTGATCCCACGTCAGCGAAATAAATACGGCCCAACATACACGCGTAGCTTGTCGATTTCAGCGTATAGCGAGTTGATCTCGTCGAATTGCGAGTGAATCGTGATGACTTTCGAGTTGAGTTCGATCTGCAAACGTTCGATCTCTTCCTGCAGCGCGGGATCTACAGCTCGTCACCATCGTCACCAATACAAAAATGTTAGCAATTTGCAACAGGCGGATCCACACAATGCCAACTCACTGACCTGGTGACGGTGCACTGAAGTCGCAATTGTCCTCTGGAAACTGGTCTCCGTCGCCTCGGCTCTTCACTTCCTCCTCCTCCTCTTTCTGTTTGCTGCTCAAAGCAGCATCACTGGCGTCGCGCTTTGCCTGCCTCAAATTTCCCAGCACTCGTTTGTATTT
>JAASGO010000984.1:0-11784 GCA_023334245.1 Globisporangium cederbergense | reverse complement strand
GAAATGTTATGCTCAATTTTCAAAGAAATAACCAAAATTTCAACAAACGCTTTTGACAGGAATTCTGCTTAAATAGCAAACCCGACCAAAATCGAATTCTCCTCTGTAAAATGTAGACTATACTAGCAGATTTGAAAGGGTCTACGGTATTTCAACCGACCAGAAATCTCGATTGAACTTATATATCTATTTCAGCCAATTAAGGGTCGATCGGAAATATCTGAGAAGCTTGGAAATATGCTGTAAAATGTCGATTAAAATATAATATGAAGATAAAATGCAAAAATTTGGATAAAATGTGGTCCACATGAGTTATCAGTTCTGAGTTTTATCCTAAAAAATGTCCTATCGATTGTCGAAAACAATTTTGACGCAACGCTCTGATTTGGCGCGCCAAAATCCACAACTTTGGCGCATTTTTTTCAAGACGACGAAATGGATGACGACGACGGTGCCGCCGCCGCCGGCCCTGGCGGCGACGCTGCAGCTCAGAGACCGCAAGAACAAGTGTCAGCTCCTGACTATGAGGATACGATAGGGAGCTCTTCTGCCGCCACCCCCACCAATGGCATCAGCGTAGACGACAATGGCGGCGAGACGACGGGCAGCGAGGATGGTGGCGACACGATCGCCGCACGCACGCGCACCAAGTTCTCGCTCGTGGACGTGCCCATCGACACGCTCGAATCCTTCCTTCCCGACGTCGTGGAGCCCGTAAGCTCAGCTAATTGTATTGCCCACAAATGTATGCGTCTGCATAACTAATAGTTACTTTGTGCATGCTCATCAGATCCTCGGAGAGGAGCAGGACCGCGAGTACCAGCGGTTCCTGTCGTCGCTGCTACCGCAGGAGCAGGAGAATTTGTCGTTCCTGGATGAAGAGGACGAGGAGTATGAGCCACCAGAGGATGAGGACGAAGATGATGCGGAGGTTGCGAGCGACAACGCGAAGGAGCGCATGACCGTCAAGATCTCCAAGAAGGAGCTCACGGAGTTGCTCTGGGACTCGTCGCGGCTCGGTGTCTCTCTCTCTGGTCCGTCAGGTAATATCAGCAGCAGCAGCAGCAGCAGTAGTAGCATTGGTGGCCATGGTCAGCTGTTATCCGCTGCTCTCGGTGGGTTTACTAGTGGCCCAGCGTTCAATAACCCAATCATGGGGATGCCAGCATTTGCATCTGGCGGCATGCCACCAGCTAGCATGGCGGCAGTGAACCCTCCGTCGGCGTCCATGCTCTTCCCGCCACCACCGCCGATTGTGTTCCCGGGCTCGCTGCGGTTTCTGCGCCCAGGTGATGGTACGCAGCCGCCACAGGATCTCCACGGAACGATCACACAGGAGCAGTGCATCCAACTGGCATCGCAGATGCACAAGCACGTACAGCTTCTGCTACAGAACCTGCACCTGTTCGCCTCATCTGCCAAGGTCAACAGCATCAGTAGTACCACTACTGATGCTACTGGTACTGACAACTCTGTTAATGTCGAGGCTACCAAGAGGTTGCAGGTACAACAGAGTGCGTTGGACGAGTGCAAGAAGATGATCGAAGAACTCCAATCGCGCGGTGAGCGGGCGCAACAGTGCAAAGGTGCGCTGCTCGCCAAGCTCAATCCGGGCCTGGTGTCCTCCTCCTCCTCCAGCTCCCAGCAGGAAATCCTTGGGTCACGACGCGTTACACGCTCACTCACTGCCGCGCACGCCGCCGTGGCGCACCCGTCCATGTTTGAGCTCGTTGGCTCGTACGCACTGGACGAGCTCACAACAAAGTTCCAGGACAATTGCTCACTACAAGACCGAAACAGCACGATCAAGGAGCAGATGCTCGAGATCGACAACCACCTGCTCGTCACCAAGAAGAAGAACCCAAAGAAGCCGTTCACACACAGCGAGGACAACCTTTTGGCCCACGGGGTCAAGCGCTTTGCGCTACATGCTGACTCGTGGGTGCAGATCGAGAAGAATTTTCTCCCAGGCAAGCCCACGAACGTAATCCAGCGCCGGTACCGGTACCTCGCGAGCAACAAGACGGGCATGAGCGCCGTGAAGGAGTACCACTCGCAGTTCCCCAAGCGGCGAGACGCGTCTTGGATCCTGGAAGAAGACTTGAGGATCGCCCGCGGACTCATCGAATTCCACAACGACAACCGAAGGTTCGCGCGCGTGGGCATGAACTACCTGCCGCACCGCAGCCGCCTGGAGATCCGCAAGCGCTGGGAGCGTTTGCGTCAGCGGTTCTACCCGCAAGTGGCCGAGTTGTCTCCCGGCATTGACGACACATCGATCGACTTCACTGTGCTCGTGAAAGACTTGCTGGAGGACAAGCTGCGCGACCAGGTCAAGGAGCAGAGCAAGAAGCTCTTGGATACGGAGCTAGGCGGCGGTAGTGACAATGACTCAGCAGCTAATAGCAAGAGGAACAATAGTGGCAAGGACTCAGCGCAGGTCAAGCCTGGTGGTACTGAGGTGAAGCAGGAGGTCATAGGGTCCACTGGTGCGGCTCGCCGCGCAGAGAGTCCGAACAAGAGCGCGTGCAGTGTGAAGAATTTGCACCCGGCACTGTTCTTCACGTCCTGGGCGCTCATAAATCCGGCGGTGCTGCTCAACCGGACGTGCGAGCACAATTGGCCGTCCTTCATCGATGACATGTCGGCGCAACCGAAGGAGCTGGCGAGTAGTCCCGCGTCTCAGCTCCCAGTCTCAGAGGTGGTGGAGACTGAGAATCTGGGTGAAGCTGAGGCTTCCAGAGCGAAAGCCAAGGCTGGTGGTGGAACGAGAGCCATGAACTCTGAGCCATACATTCCTGCTGATGCAGCTCAAGCGAGGGGAGGTACGAGTTCACCAGCGAATCCGGCTAATGACACTGTGCCAACGCAACCTGCGAGCAAGAGAGCGAAACCAGTAAGCCCAGAGTACGACTCGGAGCCGTCGACAGCGAACACGTCGGCGCTCCTGGAAGAAGACGAGGACGACGACAGCGACTATGAGCACGACGAGCTCGTGTCGTCGGAGGATGAAGGCGAGAACGCAAGCGACTCGGAGGAGTTTGAGCAACTCGAGCTCTCTGATGAGGACGACGAGGAGGACCTGGAGGATGAGGATGACGACGATGACGACGAGAGTTTCGACTACGAGGAGCTCGAGGACAGCGGCGAGGGCGAGTTCGACTTGGACGGTGACGAAGAGGAAGACGCGGAGAATGAAGAAGAAGAGGCTGCTGTGAGAGCCGTGACGCCACGCAAACCTCCACAGTCTCAACGTCAGAGCGTCTCAACGCCTCTCGCAGTTTCATCTACAGCACCAAGCGCCACCACTTCTCAATCCCAGCCACAGCAGCAGCAACAGCAGACCGCCCCACCTGTGCGCCACCCGCTGCGACTGCGGAACCTGCAGAAACCAGGTAACGAGCGCATGAAGCGCCTGCTGGTAGCGCTGGAGCGCCGCATCGTCGGCAAGAGCGTTCACTCACCCGTAGGCCAGGCAAACCCTGTGGTCCCACCAGCTGCACGTCCGAATGGTGAGAAGAGGCGCATCTCACGTGTGTCACTCGAGACGACGCAGTCACTCGGCCCCACGCGGGCGTACGGATCGCCCATCCCCTTCGGAGGTGCTCAGGCTCAGGCTCAGGGTCAAGCTCAGGCTCAGGCTCAGACTTGGCGCCAGACTCGGGATCAGACTCGGGATCATATTAGGGATCAGACTCAAGGTCAGGGTCAGGCCCAAGGTATAGCTCAAGTTCCTACCAGCAGTGTACCAGATGACCATGAACCGCTGGTGCCAGACTTTGACCTGGAGACGAGCGAGGAGCTCGAGTCGCTCTCCAGCGGCGACGACAACTTTGAGTGCGAGGAGCTCAGCGGTGGAAGCTCCATTGAGGATGATGTCGATAATGACGAGGACGAGAATGATGAGAACGCGCTGGACACCCCCGACGATGACGAAGATGGGGAAGAGGACGTTGAGTGGCTCCATCAGGAGGCTAGGAAGACTTCAGGGGGCGGTCGTCGAGAGCGACTAGCTGCCAGTGCTGCTACTGCTACACACGTGGTCATACAACCACGGCTGAAACAACAACAGCAGCAGCAGCGAGCTGAGGCCTGGACGCCCAACAAGAAGATCAAACTGCTGCTCCCGAACGACATGATCTGTCGACGGTGCGGCGGCAAGCGAGCTCGCTGTGGCTGCAGTGTAATGTTATAATAAACTAAGTTAACGACTGAGCACTCATACTAGACTCACTCATCAGCTGGTGACAGGAAGCTGTTGGCGCGCGGACGTTTGGTGTTCTTCTTGGTCTTCGACTTCGTACCCTTCTTCTTCTTCTTGGTGGCTTGGCTGCTACCACCGAACGCCACGCTTTGTGAGAGGCTTTGCAGCATAAGATCGTCGTCGTCGTCGTCGCCGTAGCTGCGCTGCGAGAACGGGTTCGACATGTTCGCCTGGCGTCGCCCAAGAAGCAGGTCCGCTGTGTCGTCATCAGCCACAAACACGGGTGCACCGCCGCGCACGAGCGCCATGCGCGCCTGCATAGCCTCGTAGAAGCTGCTGCCGCTGTCGCTTTCCTGGCCCAGTGTGTTCATTTGAACGGCTTCAACGGCGCGCTCGGCCGCCTTGAGCGTCGCGAAGCCCAGGTACATGAAGCCCTCGCTGTTCATGTCTTCATAGTTGTGGTGGATCTTGTGACAGCAAAGCAATGAAGCGACACAGTCATGCTCGTGTGAGCCATTCGTTCAACGAGATGATCGCCAGCAGCTACTTACAGCACGCAGCAGTAAGAGCGCAAAGTACCTTGACGGAGCGCAGGACGCCGCACTCCTGGAAGAGCTCGCGCACGTTCTTCTCGCGCGCGCAGAGCCCCGGGGGCACATGCCCGACCCACACGACGTGCTCCGTCGTCTCGTCCTCGTGATCAGACATTAGGATGGTGGTCACTCGAATGCGAAATGAGCAAAATGGCTAAACCCGAAAGAGTGACCTGATTCTCTATATGCATACTACGTCTGGCTTTTGACCGAATGGCACTATCAAGGGGATTGGTGCAGACGCCATTTTGCATTTTCGATTACATGGAGAGCACACGGCCTCAGGAGAGGAAGGCGGTGGAGCTGCACTCGCGCGACTTTGAGTGGGAGGATCTTGCGCGCGCGTGTCGCCCGCAGGTCGAGCGTACTACCAGTAGTAGTGGTGGTGGTGATGCGCACTCAGAGACTGCCGATAGCGGTGATGGTGACGACATTCAAGAGCTCGCGCAGGTCGCCAAGCACAAGTGGGAGGTCTTCCACCAGAAGAACAACGGTACGCTTGTGTGTTTGCTGAGGGCTGTCAGTACTGCATCGACGCTTAGTCATGCTTAGTACATCGCACGGATTTGGGCTGATAGTGTTTGTTGTGATATGACAGGCAAGGTGTACAAGCCGCGCAACTACTTGGTGAAGGAGTTCCCAGAGCTCCAGACCATGGTACGCTGCGTACGTTGACTTGCACTGTACTTCTGCTCTGCACTCTGAACCGACCCGCCTTGTGTATGTTATCACATAGGACAAGGAGGTCGTGCATCTCCTGGAGCTCGGCTGTGGCTACGGCAGCGCCGTGCTCCCGATCCTGGACGAGTGCCCTCGCGTCCACGCGCAGGTGTGCGACTTTAGCGCGCACGCGATCGACATCCTCACACAAAATCCGCTCTACGACACGTCACGCTGCCGGGCGTTCGTATGCGACATTGCCCAGGAAGAGCTCTTCGGAGTAGTTCCGGAATCGATCGACGTTGTGCTCATGGTGTTTGTGCTCTCGGCTCTCCCTCCGACGTCCTTTGCCAATACCCTGAAGAAGGTGTACGAGGCCCTGCGGCCCGGAGGCATCGTGTGCTTCCGCGACTACGGACTTTACGACCTCGCGATGATGCGCAACGCCAAGCAGCTCTCGCCGTCCCTCTACTACCGCAGCGATGGTACACTCGCGTACTTCTTCTCCAAGGAGGATGTCGTCGAGTACTTTGAGCGCCAGAGCGGCTTCGTGGTGCTCGAGAGCGAGTACTGTACCGTGCGATTGCGGAACCGTAAGAAGAACGTCGTGATGGACCGCGTGTGGCTCCATGCAAAGCTCCAGAAGCCATATTAATCGAGTGATAACTGTACTCTTCTCATGCGCATCAAAATAACGCTTTGAATGCAATTTTGAAACCAACCAACACGACAGAAGTGCGCATTGCTCAGTTCACTGCGCAGACCCGAGTGGCGTTTCACGATGAGCCCGAGCGACGGCGCCAATGGTAACAGGAAGCAGCGACGATCCACTAGTCAAAAGCGCTCGTGACGGCCCCCACCGCTGGCTCCAGCAGCAGCAGCGAGAATCAGACACAGAGCCCGAGAGACGTGACTTGTGGAAGCTTCTGCCTCGCCTGCTTTTGCTGACGAGAAGGATTGAAAGAGACGGACACGGACGTGGAGGACCATGCAATGAAAGAGGAGAAGGGCGAAGCGGAAGACGTCTTTAATGGAGAGGTCGAGCGTACTGTGCCAACAGCAACGGCAGTCAAAGACGTGGAAATCAAAGAGGAATGAGTAGAAGAACCGCGCGAGTCTGACGCCGCTCCAAGCGCCCAGTGAGTCACGAACTACATGAAGAAGTGGATGAAGAGCTACCAATCAAGCCTGAACCTGACGGCTTCATCAGCAAAGAAAAGTGACGCGAGCGGAGAAGACGCTAAAGACGTCAAGACTGACCGCCAGTCGGCGAACTCTGGACCGGACTCTCGTCCCGACTCAGACACGCGTCACGTGGGATCCAATCCGCCGAGCGCTCCGAAGCCAAACGCTCTTCCGTGAGATCGCACGTTTCTACTAGGGCCACCACGCTTGGTCCACGCGTTCATGACCGACATCGACATGGACTCGGAGCACAATACTGGCGCCGACTCGGACTCCTCCAGCGGCACCGGGTAGTTCGTCCGTATTGCGATCGCAATGAACAACATCAAGGTGTTCGGGATGCTCTACCACCTGCACACGCTGTCGATTCACAGATCCGACTCGAGGCTCGCATTCTCGAAGGTCATGCTCTGCGCGGCTTCGATTGTGCAATTGGATCGGGAGATCGCACAGCAGCGAGATTTCACTGACGTCGTCGATCTTTTCAACTGCTACATCTCAGAAGAGGTGCACATCTGTGGGCCTCGCCTGCACTCAGAGTACAGGCGACAACACTGCCAGAAGTAGAGCAATGGATCAGCTTAACTCAGGGGTATCACGAATATCATCCGAACAGCGCCGTTTGCAGAATAAGGATACCTTGGTACTATGATTAGCTTGAGCTCTTCAGCTGTATGCGGTTACCACCTCCCTGGAGCTTAAAGATCTTTGTACTAGACTCGGAGTACTGCCAATGCGAGTAAGAGCGCCTTGCGCTGCTGTCTTGACACCCTCACTACCGCTCAAGAGTAAAGCGAAATCTCAGTGTTAATCAAGTTGTTCAATCCTGGCGCTTGTCAAGTGCATAGTTCTTGAAGTTTCATCACCTGTTCTATAGTACCCTGAGCTTGCACGTCATGAACTCTTTCATGATCGAAGGTCCACTGTCTTGCCAAAACGCTCCAGCCTTCTCACAAAGAAAGCGAGTGCTCATCGTGGTCGTGGTCGTGGTCTTCATCATGGCGCTGCTCAATCTGTGAGAGTTTCCGAGCCAGCTCGTTGTACCCCATAGAAATTCTTGGTCTAAAGTGGTCGATCTCTTCGTCCACTTCCTGTGAAATAGTAGCGCCCCGAAGCGAGGGCTCGTTCCGCAGCTGGCTCAAAGACACTGGTTCCACATTTGTCGCGGTTGTATTGATCGACAACGCGCGGCTTGATTGGCGTGATCCTGTCCGCACCAGTCCACGAAGCCGGAGGCTTTCGATCGATCCTTCCCTGCGAGCATTTCGCCAGCTTCCTGGTCGAGAGAGCACGGGGCGCTTCCAGACTTTCTTCTCGTCTGTGCTCTCAGGGGTAGCAATGCCATCGATTACTTGTATCTCGGGGGACACCGCTCGACTTGGGTCCGCGCTGGAACGAGGGTACGGATACAGAAGGTTCCGCTGCGAGACTCGCTCGGGCTCGAAAGCCACAAGTTCTGGCACTGGTGCTGATGTTGAGCCCGTGGACACGTTGCGAGGAGTTGCTGCGGTACTGCGGCTGCCAAACTCCATCGCAAAGCGGATATCGCTGTCATGTCGCTCTCGCGCTTCTCGGTCAATACGATGCTCGAGACGCTCGAGTCGCTCGTCGATTTTTCTCAAAAACTCGAGGGTCTTGGATTCGGGCACTTCTTGCGGCTCGGTGACTGCGGGTCGAGAAGCTGTCGTGCCTGTGCGCATCGTCACCTCTTGGGACTGCTTCATCGCAGCTTGCAGCATGCCCGGGTCGTACCTGTCTATGATGAACTTCTCGATGATGTTGCGGTCTTCCAAGTAGCGCAGCGAGATGTTCTCAAAGACTTCTCGTGTCAATGTGCAAAGCTCGGAGAACACCTGAGCGCGCACATTCGCCGTACGCTTGCAGTTCATTAGCAGTGCGATCTCGCCAAAGTAGTCGCCCTGGCCAAGAACCTTGAGCACGATCTCGTTCGAGAAGGATTCGGGATCACTTGCAATGCTGGTGTGGGATCTTCCAGACTGGAGAGCAATGTCTTTTGTGACCTCGCACACGCCATTCTGCACAAAGTACATGTCGTTGCCCACTTCTCCGCGAACGACGACGTAGTCCCCAGGCATAAACACTTGCAGCTCAAGCTCCATAACCAGCTCTTGTACTACCTTGGCACTGCAGTTCTGGAAGATTGGCGCGCGATTGATCATATCCATGCGCAGAAAAAGTTCCACTTCGTAGGCAAGGTTCCGAGACAGCTCGGGGATGAACGCAGTCACAGCTCCATCTAGCGTCCCGTGGCGTTCCCACATTGCCTGGTAATAGTCGTTGATCCGGTTCTGAAGCTCGTTTGGGAGCTTCATGCGGTTCATGCTCGCAAAGAGCCACTCCATCTTCTTCTGGTGGCTGCTCTGGTTCTCGTAGTAGTTTGCGATCAGAATCGCCACGTTACCGAACACAACAGCCATCAGCACCGCACCGAAGACCATCACGAAGATGCAAAACAGGTACTCGGTGTCGTCGTAGATCGTGATGTTCTGACCCATGACCACCAAGATTGACAGGTAGTAGGACGCAAAGTACAGGTGCAACGGATCGGAGTTGTTGCTGGTTTCCTGCGCTTTCGTCTCGTCACTCGCCACGGCGCCGTACCAGATACACGCGACGTAATGATTGATGACGAGGAACACCAGCACAAGTCGTACCAAGCGCAGCAAGTTCGCATGGCGAGAGTACTGCAGCCAGCGCCGCAGCTCTGGACGAATTTTAAAGATCTTGACCACGCGGAGCAAACGCACCAGGCGAAGCAGACGCGGTGCGCGCAGAGCTTTCAGCAGTCCCAGAATGTTCAGGTTCCCGGTCCCTGCACCGTCGACGTTGTTTATCAGGAGCAAAACGTAGTCAAATGGGATGCATGCCATAATATCGAAAAACAGCCTTTGCGTGAGAAGAAACAACACGCAGAGAAGTGCACGACGTTAGCTACAATATCAGAACCAGTATGAGCAGAGTGACTGGCGACGACGTACCATCCGCGCGCATAAGTGCTTGCGATCACTCGACGGTTCGTGATGTACTCGCTTTCATCGCCGACCGGGGCGATTGGCGTGTTGAACTGGATCACAATGTCCCAGGCGAAGATGCAGCTGATGACGATATCGAACGTGTTGTTGTCGTTTGCGCCGAACGCAAGTCCGTACGGGAGGATCAAGCTTTGGTAGATGATCAGTACGAGCGTGCACTAAGCAGCAATTGGCGTCAAGAAAAGAGGTCACACAAATAGCGTGAGAACTCTCAGATCGAGCAATCCAGGACGCCCACGCTATGCTTTCAATCAACACCAACGTACCAGCTGCCACATCTTGAACACTGTGCTGTGCGGGTTTACCATGAACCAGCCCATGCTCTTCGTGCGCACTGCCTCAGGGTCGGCAAAGTCCACTCGCCGGATTTTATACCTCGATAGCACTTTCTTGTGGCGGTCCATGTTCGCCTGCGTCTCACTAATCTTCTTCTCGCTCTCGGCTATTAGACCTGACCGTGGCCGACGCAGTGCTCGTCGCATTCTGAGTGCCGCAAAGAGAGTGTTCGGTTGATGCTGATGCAGTCGCTCCGCTTCTTCGACAGCAGCGGCATTTGACGCCCGCTTCTCTGCTTGAATACCCTGTTCACGATAGAATGCACCCACATACACAAGGTTTTTAGCACAGTTATTGGCACAACATGATCAGCGACGAGTGCTTCAAAGCTCACCGCTTGAATAATTGCCTCGGTCACCGCCGGGGTCATTACATTCTGTGAAATACTCAGACGCTCCGGCGCATATGGAACCACCGACATCGTGCGGCTCTGGAAAGCCGTCAGCTTCGACAGGAAGGACGTCCGCGAGCTCTGAGGACGAGTCAATGCTGTTGGCTGTGGTCCTGCATTTGTCGGCTGCGGTCCAGGTGGTGGTGTCCGTGTCAGCGGCGGTCTTGATGGTGAAGGTCCCAATGTAGCAACCGGCACCGAAGCCGGCGGCAACGTCATCGTGAAAGCGCTACACGGCTTGCTGAAGAGCTCCACTCAAAATCCCAGATGAGCCCTTGCTGCACTGCTAGTAGTCACCACACCTTTCGACGCGACGCGCATGAACTCTCGGGCAGCGAACTCGTCTTCTTTCGCACCGATCGCTCCGATGCCCAGCTTCGACACCTACCAAAGGAAGACTTTACGCTGCCGCCTGCGCTTTACGCTCCTTCATCCTCCATCCTTCATGCACGCGACACAAATAGAACGCTTGATCATGACGCAAATAGAGCTCGGTATTTGCAGGTGACGGCTCTTCTTCGTGCAAGGCGATGGCGACGTCGGTTGGTGGGGCAGCATCACCCATGACGTGATTTAAATAAATAGCGGCTCGATAGCGACGCAAATACCAGGTGAGAGCGTGCGAATGGAAAGCCGATGCCTGCATTTTGATGGGCGCACCTCACACCAGGACTTGGGCGGTCTTTACAAATTCTGTCAGGAAAATCGAGCAGCTCCACAAAGGAATCGACTAGTTCTGGGCTTTGCGGCGAATCGGTCGAGCTGGACGGACCGTGGACGTGTCGCTATCACTGCCCTCGTTCTGGTGATCTTCTTTCCGCCGAGCATCTTCAAACACTCCCGGATGGAGGTTCAGGCCCGTAGAAGACTGGGATTGGCATCTCAGTTTCGCGCTTATCATTGATCTCTTCTTGGTGTGTCGGCGAAGGATCGTTGTAGTTGCTGAGTGCAAGACAGGTGCTATGTCTGTTGGATCTGGACTGGGACTTGAGTCTGAAACAGAATTGGAACTGGGCTCTGGGTCCGAAACAGGATCGGAACCAGGCTCTGAGTCTGGAGCGTGATCGGGGGTCCCAGGTGTCTCCATCTGGATCGCTTGTTCGTAGCTGCGCCGCAGTGTTGACTGCGACACCTCGTGCATGGTTGCACACCGGTTCACCGTCGATTTCGGCTGCTCTGAATGAAGCTTTGATAGCAGAACAGTAGATCGCACGATGTCGCTCGTAACTTTCCGTCTCTTTCTACTCGACTGCTCTTTGGCTGGACCCGATGTCGGGGACTCTGCTGCTGCACAAGCGGGGGGGCTTGATCAGTAGGTTCATGGCCTCTTCACTCTTTGAGATGCGTGTTGCGAGAGCAGTT
>JAASGO010000983.1:0-11796 GCA_023334245.1 Globisporangium cederbergense | reverse complement strand
CCACTGCATCCGGCTTCGTTGAGGTGGTACCCAGCACTGCAACGACATACACGATCCGCGGCCTCACCACGGGCACCACCTACTACGTGCGTGTCTCAGCCTTTAACGGCGACCTCACAACCAAGGCGGGCTTAAACTACGGCTACGGCTGTCCTGTGTTGGCCACTGTGGTCGACAGCAAGGGCATACCGATCCTACCATCACGCGAGAGCATTGTCCCAATGGCCGTGGTACCGTACCAGCCGACAAGCGTGAGCATGCGCGTGAGCACATTGGACATCGCTAGTCAGCTTGAGGTCTGGTTCACTGAGCCGACGCTGAACGCGCTCGGGTTCGCTGCAGGCGACGGTGGCACCAGTATCACCAACTACCGCATCACCTGGGACACGAACAGCGATTTCAAGAACGTACCAGTGTCCTACGACGTGCGCACGGTCACGGCCTGCAATGTGGCGCCCTGTGTCTTTCCTTTGGGTGCTGAGGTACAAAGTCTGTCGCTATCGCCGGCAGCCACGGGCTCCTTCCGAGTGTCTATGGGCGGGAACGCGTACACGACGCAGCTTTGTCCAGCATGCACACTTGTGTTTGGTACAAACTTCGCCTACATTGACTACACGGGCTCGACCTTCGATCTCAAGACCGTGCTGGGAACGAATGCGCTCTTTGTGGTCGACAAGGCAAATGCCGCCTGCGTGTTCCAGGTTGCAGCCACGGCAAACCCCGTTGCTAATCGCTTGTATGTCATTGCGGGTGCTGGTACAGCGTGTACGCTCGCGAATGGCGCCTACTCGGTGCATTCACGTCCGACGACCGCCACCTGTGTGGCTCACACTGCAGCAGCAACAGACGTCCAGACGGCACTGAAGATATTGATGCAAGACGATGTCCAAGTGACGCTGGATACGACGCTGGGCCGCAAGTTCCGCATCACGTTCACAGGGAAGACGCTCGCGAGTCCGCGAGCCAGTATCGATCAGCTCGTGATCTCAGCTACGGATGGCACTGCTGGTTGTACAACACTGGTGGGCAACGCCTGGACAGCCACAGAGCTCGAAAGCGGTGCTTTGCAACCTGGGACGCCATACTTTGTGCGCGTCGCAGCGATCAACTCGGTTGGGATCAGCGAGCCAAAGTCTGCCACAGTAGTGTGCCACGACCCACCGTGTGCCAACCTACTGCGTCTCGCGCCTGCTGCTCCTCCACTTGCGCCACTGAACGTTGCTGTAGCGAACGACAAACTCGACCGCACCGCGCTCAAGGTGAAGTGGCAGGCACCAGCTTCAATTGAAGGCGCGACCATCATGAAGTACCTGGTTGAGTACTCTGTCGATGCGTTTACACGAGTGAACTTGTGCGCCGGCTGTGCTGCCACTCTCAGCAAGACGAAGCTTACGCTCACGTCTAATGTCGTGCTCACAGCAAATGAGATGATCGCGCTGAGCTCCTTGACGCCCGAGTGCCTCGTGACAGTGCAGAGTGTCGATTCAGCCTGGAACACCGCTAGTATTATCTACAACTTGCTGCCAAACCACGGCTGTGATGACTTTACAGCCGGTATTGGAAACATTGACGAACTCCATGGCGTCGGCAGTGGGTACATCTCCGTTGCTCCTGGTGACGTGCAGTACTCGACAGCGGACCAGCTGCCGCAGATCTGGTTTAAGACGACGCTGCCGACTTTACAGCCTAACACAGCCTACTCTGTGCGCGTTCGTGCCCAGAACGCTGAGGGCGTGGGTCCAGGTACGATCGCGATTCCGATCTGCGAAGACGGGATTGAAGCCTGTACGGCCGTAACTGGTGGTGGAGTGACGACCATTGTCACGCGGCAGCTCCCGTCTGCGCCCGTGCTCGTTGTCCCCACTCAACTGACGACTCAAGGTGTCAACACTGCGAACGCCTACGGATTCACAAAGAACTCGCTCTGGATTTCGTTCGCAGACCCGAATGCCTGGACGGGGCTCGAAGCTGTGGACTCGTACCGTATCGAGTGGGACACGCAAGCGGATTTCAAGTCTGCCGGTAAACAGTCGGCGTTCGTCCAGGCCACGGGTGCGCTCGCGACTGTGCCTTCAGTATGGACGAACCTGCAGATCTGCGTAAACTGCGTGACAAACTTGGACGCCACGGCCAACACGATCACAGTGACCAATCCGAACAACAACCTGGCCATCCGTGTCGACGACTACCTGACTGTAGACGCCGGTTTGTTGGTGGCTGGCGGTCAGGTGGACCCCCTGAATTGCCAGGTGGTCGTCACGGCTGTCACATCGGCGACGCTGGTCAATATCGCAACGGGCCACGGGTGTGCAACGTTCACGGGGAAGGCGCTGTCGCTGCACCGCCGCAATGCGCTCCAGTACCAGCTCACGGGACTTGCCATGGGCGTGCAGATCAATGTGCGCATCGCAGGACACAACTCGTTGGGCTACGGGACGGTCAGTGACAGCATTGCGCTAGTGCCAATCACCACGAGTGACCCGCCGCCGTCGCCTGACGTCGTCTTAAGTGCGTTTAGTGCCGAGGAGAACAGCGATATCGCCCCCGAGGTTCGTGTGAGTTCGTTGCGCGTGAGCTTCCTGCCTCCAAAGTACGTACTGCCGACAGATCTGAACGGCAATGGCGGCTCAGCGATCACAAAGTACCTGGTCGAATGGACTGATGGCGACTGGGCTGGGATGCAGAAGCACGTGCAAATAATCGCGACCTCGGCTTCGTCCGTAGGCAAGATCTCCGGTGCTTTCCGACTCACGCTTGACACCACACTGTGCACTAACTGCCAGGTGAAAGGCGTCTATACAACGTCTGCGATTCCCTACGACGTCTCAGCTGTGGACCTGACGAATTTGCTACAGAATCTGCCAAACGTGGGCCAAGTGAGTGTGTCGTGCAGCCTCCCCACGAGTAAGAACGAGCTCACGTGGAAGGTCACGTTCCTGTCAGAACTCGACCTCGTACCAGACTTTACGGTCGCGCAGAACCTGCTCACTGCCGGTAATGGCGTCGCGCGCATTCAGATCTCGTCGCTCGTGGCGAACGGCGGCCAGGTTGGCAGCCTCATGGGAAGCAAGTACTGCCCCACTAATACGCTCGTCAATGGTTTCGTGGTACCAATGAGCGGTCCAGCTTCCTGTGGATTTGTGGTACCGACCGTTGAGATGGCACTGCCGTATCAACTCACGATCCTGGGACTCAAGCCAGGCACGATGTACTTTGTGCGCGTGTCGGCGATGAACGCGCTAGGCTATGGAATCCGCAGACTCAGTGCGCCTGCGTCCATGACTGTGCCCTTCGAACCGCCATCAGTGCCCACATCGTTGTTTAATGCCCTCGCCAGGCCAGTGCTCACTCTAGCAGGGCCGACGTCTTTGATTGTGTCTTACGGACCGCCGAGCTTCAGTGGTGGGACACCGATCACAGGGTACATTATCGAGTGGGACCCCAAATCAACATTTGACAGTGGCGTCAATGGTGATGCGCTCGGTCAAGCTGTGCTCGCTGGCGCAGCTGGAGCCAAGTACCGCATCGACGGTCTCACCAGTGCACAATGGACCTACGTGCGTGTCTACGCGATGAATGCTGAGATGGGCGCGGGACTACCCGTGAAGACTCAGCCTGAGCGCGAGATGCCTAGGATGAAGCCCCTGCAGCCTCGTGACGTCACGCTCTCGAACGGCCAAGTAGCGCCGCTCGGCTACTCGCTCAACGTCCAGTGGCGTGCGCCAACGGACCTTAAGGACGCGCTGGGAGCGATCACGTCTTACCGCGTCGAGTGGTACCAAAAGGCGCTCACTGATCCGTTCTTTGGCCTCCTGCACATTCAAGTGGTACAAACAACGGGGACGATCGCGGCTGGCAGCTTCACGCTGGGCTTTGGCGACGCAATGACGTCCACAGACTCACCACTGGCGTTTCGAGTACTCCCGGGCACGATCAGCGTCGTCCAGAACCAGAACTTTGTAACGACCTCGGTTGATCTCACTGGGCTTTTGGCTCGTGGCGACCTGATTTCGATCGAGGGTGTGAGTTACTTGGTCGCTGCCACTGGCGCCTTCACCTCTACGCAGCTCCCACTGGCGGATGCAACCAGTTCCGATCAAAAGCTCGCGGCGACGCTCGGCGACACGCGCATCGCGTACGCAGGGGTCACGAAGACCGCGATCCCACTTAGGACGCCCTGGAAGAGTATCGACTTGAGCTACGACGTGACGCCCAGCGCCATGAAGGAGGCGCTCGAGATGCTGCCTACAGTGGGGGTTCTGCATGTTGAGCGCTCCCAGACGGGAGCAGTTGGTGATAACAACTTCAACTGGTACATCACATTCACGGCGCAAGTACCAGCGACATCGGTGCTCCCCAAGCTCATCGTGAATGACAAGAACCTCGTCGGCACCAATTCTGATGCGAGTTCGACCATCACGCAAGCGGGCCAGGCGCCAGTGGCCTTCGGTGCCACTGTTATCTCTGCTTCCACTGGCGTGTACGCGTACAACATCACAAATCTGTTGAATGGTGTGCCGTACTTTGTACGCGTGGCTGCGATCAATGACATTGGCATGGGCGACTTATTCGCCAGTTCTCCAGCGAGCTTAGCACCAACAAGAGCTCCACTGGCGCTTGCGAACGTGAAAACTCGCACGTTGAATGCCACGTCGATGGAATTCACGTACGACCAGATGGCGGTCTCCGGCGGCGAGGCCGTGGACAGCTACCGCATCGAGTACGACGCATCGTTCAGCTTCAACAGCGCCAAGAAGCAGAACCTCGTGCTCTCACAGAGCACAACGTACCACCGCGTGACGACAGCTGCGCACACTGGTCCGTTCACCGCTGGCAGCACGTTCTCACTTGCAACGATTGGTGGCTCGGGCTTCAAGGGCGACTTCACGCGCCAAGTGGGCGCCTACGTGAGTGCTGTGCAGCTTCAGGCTACGAACTTCCTCTTCAGGAGCAAACCCGACGCTACTCTGGGCTATGGGGATGCGGACTTGTCTCAAATCTTCTCACGGGGCGAGTTCGTGCACGTGCGCAACGAAGTAGCGCGCGTCTGTCTCGACTCGAACGTTAAGTACACGCTCCCAGGGATCACGACAAACGGGTTCAACCCAACGACCGGTGTCTTAACGATCACGACGCTCACTGGAGGCTTGTTGGACATTGTGTTGCCGAAGACGGTGCTCTCCATCGGCTATGCGATGGACTGCCGCGCCACGGTCACCTCGGTCACCACGGTCGTGAGCGCGAGCAATCTTGTCTTAAGCCATACATGTGCGCTTAGTACGCTGACAACAACCCTACTACCGATCAACGTGCACTGGGGACCGGCGGTGCTGCCGCTGTGCTCAGAGCAGAACCCGTGGCAGCTCATGGACGCCATGACAACGTTGTCTGCATTTGTGGGTCGTCTGGGGATGCTGACGGACCCGCTGCCGCTGTTCCAACTGGACACGTCCGCGGGTGTTGCGCTCAATCTGGTAACCAATGGCCTCGGCAGCGACTCGGTCTCTGTGCTGAACCCACTAACAATCAGCTGCGGCGACTTTATCCGCCTGGGCGACGTCACTAGCGGACCGATCCTGCGCGTGCGCGGCAAGTGCGATACGGTCACCAACACGTGCGACTGTGTGCGCGCGAGTGCGGCCTCGAGCATACAGCTGGGCAGTTTCTCGGACTTTACGACGCCCGTGAGTCTCTCACTCGACTCGATGGCGTTCGCGACGCGCGAGATCCAGAGCATCAGAATCTCCACGAGTACAGGCAACCTGCTGCACGGTGTTGGAGGCTTCAGGATCAAGTTTGGTGACGAGATCAGCTCAAAATCGCTTCGGGGCGGCAATGGTGGTACGAATCTTAACGACGACATCGGCTGCTTGCTCTGGTCTTCTGGTCCTGTGACCGCCGACGCGACTCGGGATACTCTGGCACTTGAAGCAGAGCTCGAGTCATTTGACGGGATTGACGACGTCCGAGTGTACAGGACGTTCACGACGACGCCGACCGTGATGGTGTACACGATCGAGTTTCTTGGAGTGTCGGTGCGTGGGAAGCTGCCGCCGATCCAGGTCCTGGACTTTGGCATCAATGGCTGCAGCGCCTTTGATGGAACGCCGGCCGGGACGGTGCTTGACGTCCCGCTCGTCCGAAAGGAGCAGCTGGCGTACACGACGATCTACCAGGCGCCCACGACACAAGCCATCCCGTTTGACGCTACTGAAGAAGACGTCAAGGCCGCGCTTGAAGCACTCTCGAGTATTCCGAACGTGGACGTGACGCGCAGGGTGAACAAGTTTGGCTTTGATTGGAAAGTCACTTACGTAGCCTTCGACGGCGATGTGGCCAGTTCAGTGCCGCCTACGATTGTCGCGAACGGACTCAACCTGCTGGCGGTGCAGGACCCGAAGATCACAGTGACGCCGTTCAACCGACAGAGACTGGACACGACCATGTTTGCTGCTGGCGGCGGTAGTTCGATCTTCTCGCGCGTGGCGGCGCATAACACCAAGGGCTTTGGGGATGCGTCAATCCCAAGCCCCGCGTCCATGCAGCTAGCGAACCAGCTGCCCAGTGGCGTGCTCCGGCCACGTGTGGACGTGTTATCTAGCTCGGAGTTGCTCGCGCAGTGGGATTACCCTTGGAACGATGGCGGCGAGGATGTGACCGAGTTTAAGGTCGAATGGTGGAGCGCAACGGTGAACGGAGGCGCCAAGACATCGTTCACCTTCGACGCGTTGCAGTCACCGCCGGAGGTTGAGGACATGAACACAATTAGCATCTCGGCGCCGACTGTGGGACCCAACACGTTCCTATCGGGGACCTTTCAGGTGGGCTTCGACGGTCAATGGACTTCCCAGCTACCGTACGACCTCTCGGCCGTGCTCATGCAGTCCGCACTGAAAAACCTGAGCACGATTGAAGACGTTGTAGTGAACCGCATCCTGGACACCAAGGGCTACACGTGGATGGTCACGTTCGTGCAGCGCAAGTACAGAGGCAATCAGCACGCGCAGCACCTGTCGCTTTTGGACCGCTCGACGAGCCACAAACTCAGCGTGACCGGCGCCAACCTGTTGCTGTGCACAACCACACAACGCGACGTGTGTGTGCCCAGACTGGCCAACAGTATCGCGCCCAGCGTGTCGGTTGGCTCACTGCGAGAGATCCAGGGCCTGACGTGCACGGGTACTCCCAGTGCGACTACGGGCTTCAAGCTAAGCTACATGGGCGCCACGACGGCGCTGATCCGCTCGGACGGCTCGGCTGCAGACGTAGAGAAGGCGCTCGAGGACCTGCTGGTGGTCGGCGCCGTGAGCGTGAGCTTCCAGAACCTGCTGCAGACGACCGTGTGCGTGGCCGCGAACCCGTTGGCGCTGCTGATCACCTTTGACACGGAGCTGGGCGACGTGACTCTACTGACCAAGACCAGCGTGGACGGGACGCTGAGCGTTAGCATCACGGAGATGCGCAAGGGTCGGTCGCAGATGAGTATCGGCCGACTGCCGTACTCGTACATGGTCTCGGGACTCACGGCCGCGAACACATACAACGTGCGCGTGGCAGCGTACAACAGCCTGGGTTTTGGAGCCTTTACAATGGCCCAGCCACTGAGGGGCATGATCCCGGCCCAGAGAGCCCCGAGTCCGCCGCAGTCGCTCACGGTGCGCTCGCGACTGAGCTCTTCGACGCTGCTGGTGGTCTGGGAGGAGCCGCTGACTAGCGGTGGGTCTTTAGTGACATCGTACCGCGCCGAGTGGGACGCCAACCCATCGTTCACGAGCCAGTGTGGCGAGCGCTCCGAGGTGCAGACGCTTGTGCACCGGAGCTCAACAGCGCCCACACCCGGTGTAGACTCGTACAAGCTGCTGCTGGACTCAGCGGTCGTGGACTGCATCGCCTGGGACGCCACGGGCGCGTACCTGCAGAACAAGCTCCAGCTGCTGGGCGGCGTGTATGCGAACGCGCTCGTCTCGCGTTACGGCGATGGCACGGCGCGCTGGGACTTTGGGTTCACCTATAAGGTGACATTCGTGGCTCCTGTGACAAGTGCCACGAGCGCGTTCCCGGTACAGATCCCGTTGCTGGTCGCCGACAAAACGGACTCCACGTGCAATTCGTACCAGGGGACTGTGAGTGTGGACCGTGAGCGCTTCGGGCCGGGGCTGGACGCCAAGAGAGGTCAGGGCAAGGTGGACCTGGCCAACAACGAGTGCCTCGCGTCACTCGAAGAGCCCATCGGCAAGCAGACGATCTCCGATACGACAGCCCAGGCGAATGCACTGCTGAGTCCTGCAATCCAATTGGCGCAGACGACCAAGGTGTCGACGGTGGCTCTCTTGGGGGCCAATGCGCCCGTGTTGTGCGCCTCGTGTGTGCAGAAGCTGGCTGGGAACGTACTGACACTCACAGCGTCGCTGGTGGGGGTTCTGAACGCTGGAAACTACTTCATCGTCCAAGAAGTGTCGTCAGTTAGCTCACTTGTACCCAGGACCTGCGTCCTGAAGGCTTCAACCGCAGCCACAGCTACTAGTGTTTTGATCGACATGAACGACGCGACGTTCCTTGGCGGTGGCTGCCAGTTGCCAGTGGCCTTCGACAGCCAGGCCTGGCAGCTCAAGAAGTTCAACCTACGCGCACATGTGATCGGTGACCTGACGCCCGGGAGGGACTACTCGGTGCGCGTCGTCGCGGTGAATGCACTGGGCGAGAGCGCCGCGGCCACCGTCTGATCCTAGTGAGGTACTAGTTGTGTCTTTAGTTGTAGTACATGTAATAGAATCTTTGCTTCTAGTTCTCTTATCCTTTTGTTTAAATTCGTGCATGGTGGATGGTACATCGTTCCCTATATCTTTGCGTGACGCTGAAGGAAACGTGTCGTCGCGGAATCTCGCGTGGGGTCTAGGAACGAGGCTTCTTGATGAAAGCCCAGTCGTGGAACCTGGGCTTTCATGTTAACTAGACCCACCGACCGCTTGCGCTTGCTAAGCACGTCAACTTTCGGACTCAGCACCAGCTGATCACTTGTCCCGAGATGCCCAAATTTATTCTCTCTCCTCCTTCCAAAGCTCTTCCTCATATCCACGAGCGTTCGATCCGCACGCGCCTTCGAGCTAAGCACGCTCAACTCTAAGCGAGGTGCCCTCGTTTCCTCAGCGCCTCGGTCAACTTGGTTTTCAACCTCCACTCGTTTAAAACGCACCTGCCCTTTCTTCATGTCGACGAAACCCACGTCTTGGCGCTTGAATTTGCTCAGCAACCGCATCGCCTTCTCGATCTCATCGTGGTTCTCGCGTAGTTTGCATAGAACCTGACCCTTATCTGAGTCACCACCGACCTCCACAGCAGTGTCTCGAGCCAGCATCTTGCCCATGTCGACTGGCACCGGCGCTCGCGCGAGCTTAAGACCGTGGCTCAGCTCGTAGACTACATCCACAGGCGGCGGACAATCGAGTCGTTCGATGTCCTCACGTCCCTGCATCGTACGGTAGTTGACATTTCCGATGTTCCCGCCTGGAAACTTGAGTTTCTCGAGGATGGAGAAATCGGAGGACAGGTCGAGCTGGTCGAGGTCACTGTCCAGCCGATTTCCATTCGAGGTGATGAACTCAGGCCGGTCCAACTGCTTCTCAAAGCGCACAAAGCGATGGCCAACGGTGCTTTTCTCGACGATTTCGAACTTTGGCTCAAGAACCGAGCGCGATTCATGTTCTTTCGCGACTTTCGTCGTCATCGGGAACCGCTCATCATCGTCGTTTCGCTTTCCAATGAGTGCTCGTGGAGCTCGAGGACGCAGTAGCGTGTCGATGTGGTCTAGGTCTAGATTCAGGTCGAGAGTGACATCATGTGGGTCGTGCTCGGTTTTCTTGCCGAGAAGGAATACGCCGTGCTTATCACGTAGGAGGTCGTCTCGACCGGTAGTCTTCGCGAATTGTACACCTCTACCTTTTCCACCGCCTTTGCCATTCGCTCGAGTTGCCCCAGCATGATCTGGAGCTTCACCACCAGAATCAGGGACATTGACTTTGATCCGGCCTTTCGGGACTCGCGCGCTGAACGAACGGATGATCTTGAGTTCCTTGTGGCGGCACTGGACAACGTCTCGACCTAGTTGCTTGCTCATCGCATGCGCAGGCATGAACATAGTCGAGTCTTTCTTTAACGGACCAGGCGTGTGCTCGCCATCACTGACTGCGGACAGCTTGGCTTCCATCGCTTTCACTCGAAGCAGCTCGCGCGTTTGTGCTCGCAGCCACTGCTGTGTTGTCCTGAACGAAGCTCTCTCTTTTTCCGTCTTCCACGCCTGGGGCTTCTTCTGAGAGCTCTTACTGGCATCACTTTCCTTTGGCGACTTTGGGCGAGAAATCTCGTGCTGACGCCACTGTCTCACTCGTTGTCGAAGCTGAACCAGGTGATGACGATGCGGTTGCTTTCCGTCGTTCGACTGCCTGGCCATCGGCACGATCTTCGTCATACCAATCCTTCTCTCAACACACGTGTGGCTCACATCGTAGAACCCTAGGCGCGTCCACCGCTGTCTCCCTGTCATGATCGCGCGAACCTTCAGCTTCTGCTCGCGCGTGCGGTAGTTGGGCTTTGTCGGAGACATGTACGCCACCAGCTTACAGCTCTTTGTGGTGGCAGCACTTGACTCGGCAACTGCAGGCAGCCTGGGTTGAGTGGCTTCAGCTCGGACGGGCTTGAGTGAGCAGCGACCCGATTTGCTGGGTCGGAAAGATGCTGCAATGACCCTGGGCTTTGTGACAGTGTCGGCTCTCGCGACAGCGTACGCTCCAGGCCCTGGTGTCCCCAGCTTCCGCTTACCGAGTTGCTTCCATGGTAGCGCGCGAGGTGTGCGCCCCGAGTATGCATCGAACGAGGCCATGAAGTGCGTCTGTTTGTTGACCACGCGCGTTTTTGGGCTGTAGGCACCCGGACCGGGAGTGGCGGCAGTGGTTGCGCTATCCTCTGCTACATCACCAGAAGGGCACCGCTGGTCGCGCAACGCCAACTTGGCAGCCGACGACTTACCCTTGTGCGGTATAGTATGATCGTCGCTGGTGTCGTCCTGAAGTAGCGCGTCAATACCTCGCAGCATGCGCATCGCGCTCCGCTTGCGGTCGAGCGCCTCCACCGCTGTCGGCGATACGCCATCGAGCCGCATCTCTCGCCTCTGAGTGCGAGTTCGGCGTTCTCCTGGACAATCCGCCATGAAGAAAGGAAGACGGGAGCCCGTGCTGTCGGACGAACTATGTCTCTCGCAATTGCCTAAAGTGATAGACTTGTCGTGGCACAGTCCGTTCTCTATGCCAGTAACGAACGGGCCGAGAGCAACTCGAGGAAGAAACTTTAAATATCACAGCTCCCAACGCGTGACAGAGTAAGAGGTGGACAACTCGTCTAGAGTACCGGGTCAAGGGCTGGCTGAGCAACGAATTGATTGGTTCGATTGCATCCGTAGCTGCACTCGGTGATCTTCTGCTTCTTGGAAGGAGTTGCGTTGGCGCGTGCTACCTGGCGACGTGAAAGGATGGCAGCGGCAATAACCTCCGGCGTTTTCTGGGTTTGTAATGAGTCGCTCCCCAAAGTGGAGCTTCCCAAGACACCTAAAATAAACTGTTTTGGGATGTTACGGAGAGTTTTGTCCCGCTGTCTTGCGGAAACGTGGGTTCACATTGCGTCAGAAGGAGATAGGGTTCGCATTGTAATGGCTCGCAAATCTGATGCGGGTTTATCGGGTTGTAAGTTTTTGAAATGGGTTAAAATGTCTACAAATCTGCTCTTTTCTATAGTGAAAGCAAGATG
>JAASGO010000982.1:0-11799 GCA_023334245.1 Globisporangium cederbergense | reverse complement strand
GGCTCATAGTCTTGCTTGATGATCGGCGTCTTGTACGTGCGTATCTGGAACGGGTAATGGATCCTTTCAAGGTAGGATGGCACTCGAGGAACTCTACTTCCTGTGGTGATGCAGCTTTCAAACTTGATTACTGTCCTCCTGGACTGCAACTCGCACCCCCCTGCGCAGTCGGAGTTTGTTGCCGCTCGCGCCCGTCCCGCTCCTCGCAACTGGAGCTGACTGAACTCTCTGGCGCGTCCTCCTCTCGCGGCGGGCGAAACCGCCAACGCGCATGGCAGCGTAGGCGGGCTGTCTCTGCTGCTGAGCGTGTGTTTCGATACTTCAGAGGTGTGCAGACACCGAAAGATGGTATCTCCTCCCTCCAGAAGCTTCCATCCGGTGTAACAGGACGACTGGCGATCCTCTAAAACTGGAGTATCGGATTTGTAACTGTGGATCCCACTGCGCGGAAAGTCACCAACCGCACGACACGACAATGTGTATCTACCGAAGACGGATCCTCTGGAGCAATCACAGCAGCGGTAATGACAGCAACGCGTCGCATACACACATACGCACACGCAGTTCGTTAAGCTTGTTACTTCACGCTCGTTCAGTATTGTGCATTGTCCAGTCGATATCGAAAGAACATAAGTATAACGCTCAAGAGACTCCGACCCAGGCTGAAGGAGGCTGATTCACTGGAGGTGTCGACACTCTCTCTCTCTTCAATCTTGAAACTGTAGACGACTGCTCCCGCAGATCTATCCATTCGCAACGCAAGCGCTCACTCACATCGTACGCGATAAGTACGAAGTACAGCACAAGGAGATAAAGTACCTTGCTCACCCGCAGTGGAGCAGGTCCGAGAGGTTCAGTGATGACGACCGCACGCTGTACACCAGCTGCAGCCCCTGGGCGTGCATACTAATCGAGTTGCTCACCTCAGCATCGAGTGGCAACAGGAAAAACCGCTCGGGGTTGCGCAGCGACTGGTAGTAGCCGAGCGGCCTTCCTCCGCCGCCAACGAGGATGCAAAAGTATACAAGCGGGTCGCTCATGTTGATGAGACTCATGAATGCGATCATGGCTTCGATGTCGTCACCGCGCTCGTGCACGCTCGCCATCTGCTGCTGGATACTGTGGAAGTCGCTCGCGCTCATGAAGATGACTGGGAGGCTCTCCATTGCGTCTGAGGCCACGGTGCGCCAACCGGTTGAGAGCCGCGATGATCGGTGCAGTGGCTCGGGGGCGATGGATTTCTTGGACTTGTTGATCAGCTGCATGAGTCTCCGGAAAGATGTGACGTAATCTTGTGTCTGTTTGTGCTTGATGCAAAAGTAGTCACTTGTCCAGTGGATGCCCATGGCGCCGATTGGCCAAAGGATGCCTGCGGAATACGGCACAGGCGTTCGCGTTTGCGCCCTTTTGTTACTCGCTCTTGACGTAAAGTACCGGTTCACCAGGCTGCGCAGCACGAACAACACCAGCAGAAATGCTTGCATGCACACGAGGAACTTGAAATCGATCCAAATGCCGCCGAACTGCATGTTGCCACGGCCGCGATGGGTCATGTTCTGTCGCGACTTGATGGTCTGCACAGTTGCGGAATCGATGGTTTCGATGATCTTAAGGATGCTCGTGTTGCGGAAGCTCGTTGAGCGGTACTGCGCGAGAATGGTGATGCTTGAGATCCCGCTCAGCAGGAACTCTGGGACACCCAGCACCCCGCTGATCGGACTCCACCCGAGCTTCCTTCGTGACGTGAAGATCTCGATACTCACGTGGAACAATGCGGCAAGTAGCCAGACGCTGCGCATCTGTTTGAAGCTGACGGTGAGAAAGTCCTGGAACTTGAGCTGGAAGATCCCCGCCTGGGTCGTAAACTTATTGCTGAGCAGCTCGTAGCTGATCGACGCGTCGATCGAATGCGCCAGCGCGTAGCAGAAGATCGGAAAGGGCGAGCCGAAGATCACAGACTGCATGGGCGTCTTCGTGATCAAGATGCACGTGTCCCGGAGTCGCCGCCAAAGTCGACGGCAGTACTTGGGTTTGACGGAACTGGTAGTGGTGTCGTCGCCTTCTCCATAGATCTTGTAGCAGAACACAAAGAGCATCGCAATGCGAATGTAGTAGTACATCTGTCCGATGCCACGCAGGCACGCCACGACACGGAACCACTGCACGACCGCCGAATATACCATCCCGAGCTCGTACCGATACTCGTCAATGTACACAGTGGAACAGTTTGATGGTATGGGCTGATGGTCGTCATCGGAGACCTCACTAGTGCACTGGCGCGCTCGGATGATCGTTGTCACGTCTGCCTTCCGCACTCCCGTGGGGCTAAAGCCTCCCATGATGAACTGCAAGTCTTCTTGGCTCTCAAGAAACGTCAGATCGACCTTCGTCCCTGGAAAAGCTTGTTGAACAGCACGCAGGCGCCGCATTGCGTCCACCCAAAGCAGCCCCACAGACCTACACTTTGTTTTGGTCTTCAAGCACGATCGGTCAAAGTTGATCCAGAGCTCGTGGCAGAAGCTGGGCCGTGACTGGAAATCAAAGCAAATGCTCCTCGTTCGGTTTTTGGCAGCGTAGAGAGACTCTGCTGAGTAATGGAAGAGCTGGTGGGTTCGCCAGATATGGCTCAGAAACACCTGCGGCAAAAGGTAGTGGTGCAGGCGGTCGAGGTACACGTTCTCTGTCTTGAGTGCTATGCGCACAGGCTCCCATCGACTTGATCGGCTCGCTCTTGGAACAGCCACCGCGGCATTCACGATCGAGTCCAACATCTCGAACACCACTTTGCCGCTCAGCGTCGAATTTGTGCAATGTGAGCGGTACAAAATACAGTCTGGGAACGCCTGCAACTTGAAAAACTCGGCAAACGCACGCTGGATGATGGACGTCGTATCGAACTTGTAGCTCCATACACGAGCAGTCGAACTGTGCGCAGTGTCTCTCGTAAGCTTCTGCATAGAGTAGAACCACGGCCCAAAGGACTGGAACAAGTCAGGCTCGAGCGTGGGGTACTTTGCAGGAAAGCTACTGATCGCGAGCCCGGAGCGCGGCACATCCGAGCAGACCAGGATGAGTGAGATGAGCCCACTCAGGAACCGCAGCCAGGAAAACTTCAGGTGATTCTGGAAGAAGAACTTGCGGAGCTCACGCTTTCGCCTCTGCGAACTCAGCAACAGCTGAAAGGTGTCGATGTCAAGTTTCTCAGCCTTTAAATCCTGCGGCGCCCAGAGGTTGCGGATCGTCTGGGCGAACGTGTGACGACGGGATCCGTGGAGTAAAACGTTCTCTGAGGATCGCTTTTGGAACGCTTTGAGGCCCTCGATGCTCGAGTCCCTGTCGCGGCGCATGGCAAGAGCACCTGGTCTGCGTTCCTCGGTTGCTTGCCTAGCAACATCGGCCATGGTCCTTCCAGGCGCTTGTTGGTATACTGAATGGTGTCCTTAAGAGTAGTGCTCAGCTCTCGGGACTTGGTCCGCTCTTGTGCAGCGGCGTCTTGATCTTACAACCGTGGCGCCATTGCCGAACTGCTCAAAAATCTCATGAGCGCGGCCATGCTGTCGGACCGATGAGTATAAATACATTTGCGCACCGTGAGCGAGCCGTGGTATATTTGGAGTCCTGTCTTGGCAATTAAACTCAGTAGCTGGACGTGAGCCTCATTCCTGGTTCGGCACCTCACCACATTCTCAAACACCATGCATTCAGTTGTATTACCACTTTGGAAACCACAAACCTTGTTTTCTTCACGCGAGACATCAGTTTACAGCACGTGCTGGAGATTTGTGCGCGGGAGGAACCGGCAGCGCACTTCGAGGGACTCGAGACGCGCGCGCGCACTCTCAAAGTCCGGGTTGAACATCACCAGTTCCTGCATGTCCTGCAACGCCATGAAGTAATCTCGCTGCTGCTCGTAAGCGTCGGCTCGACGAAGCCGCGCAAAGACGTTCTTCGGGTTGTGGTGCAGGATGTGCGTGCAGTCCATGACGACTGCGCCAAACTCTCCTCGACACTGGTTCGCCCGAGCACGGTAGAAGAAGCAGTGAAGCGCTACTTCGTCATGATCCGACTTGGACGCAGCGATCCCCTTGCTGTAGAACTTGATTGCCTCTTCGTACGATCGTAACTGGAACGCCTGGTACCCTTTCTCCTTGAACCAGCTAGGCAGGTCGAGGCCCGCACGCTTGGCTTCTTCTTCCTCGAGCTACACATCGTAGAACATTATGATCAGCACTTGCGACCACAATATAGCCAACAAAGGTAAAAGTGTGCGCACCTGCTGGATAAATCTTCGGATTCCAACATGTCGTGAGTCGATATCTTGACCTCGGTACAGGGTTCGCAACGCTTGGTCGTACTGTCCAACGCTATTCAGCGCAAGCGCTAGGCGATAGTAGCCTTCGTTTTGGCGGTAGTTAATCTGGATGCACCTAGATGCGTCCTCAATCGCCTTGTCGAACATTCCGCAGCCTCCGTACGCGATGCTAAAAAGCAGATAAAAGCAGCACCAGTTTCCTAACACTGAGTAAAGATTTATAGATCAAGGAAGATTGGTGGCAAGAAGTCGTGTACCTTCGGTGAAGGTAGATCAGGTCATTCCTTCGATCGATGGCAAGCGCTTCAGTGTAGCACAGAATCGCAATATCGTACTGCTTCTTGCGTAAAGCATCATCGCCGTCTTTCTTTTTCGCCTTCACGATTTCTTCAGGCGGCACAGACTTCTCCTCAGATTTTTCTTCCCTTCCTTTTCCTCGACGAAGATCCTCAATCTATCGTTTTCAAGAAAAGCACTCGTTAGTTTTCTATAACTAACGATCAGTGACGAACAGATGAGAAACGGACCTCGGAGATGACGTCTCGGATCTTCGCGTACTTTGGATCCACCTGGCGACCCTTTCGAAGACTCACGATGGCCTCATTGTACCGGCCAAGTGCTTTCATCGCCACGCCATGGCGCAAATACCCTGAAGCATCATATACAGAGAAAACGGTAAGAACACGCAGCAAAACAAATTGTGAGCACACGAAAATGTGCGCACTTACCAATGACGTCGTATGGGTTGTATCGCATGCAACGCGCCGCGTCGTCTGCAGCCTTCTTGAAAAACGAGGCTTCGTAGTAGGCAAGACTGCATACAGAAACAAACAGTCAGAAATTAGCACAAGCGATCTAACGCGAAAAGAACGATGTGATTGAACACACCTTCTGTCGCAGTAATACGTTGCTCGCTTCCGATCAAGCGCAATTGCTTCAGTAAATCGCTCAATTGCGAGATCGTACTCTCCTTGAGTCATGTGTTTGTAGCCCTCACTGTTACAACAATACCGCAATTAACAAACATGTGAGCGACAATACGAAGGGTCTTTGCAGACAGAGAGTACTCGTACCTGGATTTGAACTTCGCCATGATGGACTTGACTTCCTGGACGAGGCGTCGGTCGATGTCGCCATTTCCTTCGACGACCTTGATTCCCTCGCATTCCCAGAGCTGGTTCTTCGCATTGTCGCTGTTCGCGAGGATCTCCAGAAGGAAAGACGCGACAAGATCAAGCTCATCTGAGGCTTCGCGGTGGTCGATGAATGAGAGCAAGATCTTCACGGCGTCGCTGTCAACCATCGCTTCAATGTCTCCCGTATTCTGCACCGCAATCTCAATGAGGATGTCGAGCGCGATGAAGGTGCACTTCTCGGAAACGCCTTTTGAGATCACCTGGAGGAGAGCTCGAATGCCACCTTGCTCGGTCCAGTCCACATCGCGCTTGTCTCGTCGAAGCCCATTTCGAAGCATTCGTAGTGCTTGCAGTACCACTTCCGACTGACCTTCAGCTTTAATGGCTTCAATCATGTCGAGGTACTTCGGAGTCGAAAGAGGCACGGGTGGCTCACTCGTCTCTCGCGCAGTCACGTACTCGTCGCTACGCAAAGTCGTTACGCGAAGGAGGTTGTCCAAAAACGAGCTTCGATCTCCTCCACCTCGACCGCTCGACTTGATCCGATTCCGAATTTCGCTAGCTCGTGACAGAGGAGGTTCATCGACTGGTTCGAACTGGCTTTCGTCGCGGTCCTCGCTGAAGTTTGACTTGCGCGCGTCGAAGAAAGGGCCATCGTTGCTTTCGATCTCATGCTCTGGCTCAATAGTTGATACGGCGCTTGGTGGTCCCTTGTCTTTAGGAACTTTACGGAAAACTTGAACGCTCGCTGGAGATTTACTCGCAGGTGCCTTCGGAACATCCTCAACAGCGCCATCCTCGTCGTTTGCTGGTCCCAGTGCGTCATGATACTTGGAAGCAACCTTCATGGGGTTGACACGTACGTTAATGGGGTCTTCCAACGCTACAGGCTCCTCGCTCCAGATGTTCTTCAGTTCAGCAGCGTCTATTTCTTTGAAAGCTGACGAACCAATCTCCTTTTTCTTCTTGTCGTTGACGTTGAGATCAGGTTTCGCATCGGCGCTTGGTTGCAGCTTAGCTGGAACCGCTTCTTGGGTGAGTGCTGCAACTGCAACAGCCTCCTGTGTTCTGTCAGGAACATCAGCCGACCGGACCGCTGGGATGCTCCGAGATGCCGGATTATTGTCTGCAGTTGCGCTGATGCTTTTGTGAGCAAAAAGTTCTCCAGTGTCGATCGCAGCAGGAGCGTCAGGTGTGTCGGATATGATAGCAGACTCTGCTGTTGCAGCGGTTGGAGTACCCGCGTCCACGCTACCTTTAATGATTTCCACGCGATCTACACCTGGTGCATCCTCAGGAGTTTGCTCTGGCACAACGACATCAGCTTCACCAGTCTCGTCCACAAGTGTGATCACAGCCTCGACTTGCGGCTCGCCGACGGGAACTGAATGCTCTTCTGATACCGTGGCATCGACCGATGGGCTACTTTCGTCTTCCACGAGATTTTGGATGTCAGATGGTAGACCCGTCTCAAGGAAATCAAAGTCTTGAAGTTCTTGGTCGTCCAGGTACACCATCTCCACGGCGCTGAGAACACGTTTGTCGGTGATCTTGCGGACAGAGCCTAGAATCTCGGTGGTCTCCACGCTCTGCATCGAACCACCGTCAAGAGTGCTCTCGTTCGCGGAGTCGGCATGCGCGTATCCAAAGTAGCCGAGACCGATGATCTCCGTCAGCACTTCGCGCAGCGAAATGCGCTGCCTTGGGTCTGCGACGCACATCTTCTGCACCAGACTCCACACATTCGAGTGCATGTGCTTCGGTCGGGGTGGTAAGACACCGAGATTCTTCTTGAGCGAGCGAACTTCGGATACATCGAGACCGCTCCAGGGTACCGTGCCCGTGATTACTTCCAGTATGCACATCCCGAACGCGTACACATCCGACGCGAAGGAGAATGTCGTGGTGCAGCTGGGCGGGGTACTGGACGTATCACACGTGGGCGCATGCGGCGCGATCTGACCGTGTTCATCCGCCAAGCACTCGGGCGCCAGCCATCGAACGAGCTCGCTGTCGTCGATCTTGAGCACATCGATGTTCATGTTGTGCCTCCCCACCTCGCACTCGAGCGCGCGAATGCCGTAGTCTGCGATCACCGGCTGTCCGTACTTGTTCACGAGGATGTTGTTGCAGCGAAGTCCACCGTGGACGATCTTCATCTGCTCGTGGAGATACAGTAGTCCTTTGGCAGCGCCATACAGCAACTCCCACATGACGGTCTCGATCTGGAGCGACTTGGTCGACTTTGGGCTCTTCGCATGCGCTTGGACCGCTGCAATATACGACGTGAGACTCCCGTACGACGTGAAATCGCGCACAATGTGCGGTGGACGCGAGATGTGACACGCGCCGCGCACTTGCGCCACGTTCGGGTGGTTGATGTGCCACCACATCTGCAAAGTCTGAATGAACAGGTGCTCGACTTGGGTGTAGTACACGTCTTTGAGCGGCCAGAGGTATTTGACGGCGACCGGGTGGCCGCCAGTGCTACCCACGTCGACGCCAAAGTAGTCGCCCCGGAAGAGCGTCGATCCGAACGAGCCGCGGCTAATCATCCTGTGCCGGTCCGAACACACGACCTCGCTGCGTGGCAGGAACCAGCGAGGTACGCGACGCACGTGCACGCCCGAGAAGTTGGAGATGCGCTTATGGGTCATCTTGAGCGACTCGAGGAGCTGTGGCGAGTGAGCCTCCCAGCGCTCGCGTTCGGGCGCAAATTCGCACACGAGCTCCATGAGGATGTGCAGCTGGCGGCGCTCGCTGCCATACTCCTTCGCCACGAACGTCGTCGCAAGCAACTCTCGTAGCGTCGCGTGAAGCGTCTTCTCGTCCAGATGCACGTTGACCGCGAGCTGCTGCTTCCAGTTCATCGTCGTGCTTGCGGGGCTCGCGAGCTGCCACTTTGAGATCAGCACGCTGAGCTCATTGTGCACTTTCTTGAGACTCGCGAGGAACCGGCGACTCGCGAGCAGCCGCAGCACGATGTTCTTGAGACGTAGGTGCTGCTCGAGCACCTGGCGGAAGTGATTGAGCACACTCGTGAAGCTCGAGATCTGAAAGTCCTTGCTTAGCGTGCCGTGCTTGACGCAATTAGTGATGCGCAGGAAAACCTGGTGCATGCGCGCGTGGAGCTGCAGACTCGCGTTCTGGCGGTCCTTCACGAGGATACAGAGCTGGTGCACGGTGCTGAGCGCTGAGAGCAGCTTCCCCTGCGTCGGGAAGAGCGTCGGCGATGGTGGCCTCGCCATCGCTTCCACAGGCGCTGCTGTCGTCTCCGTGTTCGCGGGCATGTCAATCGATCAATACGCGCTCTCTAACGTCGACGTCGTTGTTCTTGTTCTGCACTCGTTTGTATCTCTCGCAGGCAGATGTGTCGTTCTAGAAGCAGAATAAAAAAAAGATTCCACGAGGCGCTTATTGATAGGCGAGCGTGTCGTGACGCTTGATGGATACAGGAAGCTGTCAGCGGCGCTTCGAACAGACGCACGCGCGATCACTCGCTGCTTCAATGGCGCAAGGCTTGATGGAGCAGCGGGTATTCTGTGACCTGTTGTGGGTCACTCACACGCGCTTGTCGGGATTGTTCGCTCGTCGCTTGCTTCTCGCGCGTGCTTGCTGTGCTTGTTTGATGCGGCAGCGCCAGCTGGGCGGCGGGTTGTGTAATGGCCCAAGGGAACACAACACACACGCACCCCTCGTCAGCCATAAAGAACCCCTTTCCCCCACCAAGCCATACAAACGAGCAATGCTCGGGCGGGCGATTGATCTTCTCTCATAGAGCGCGCGAGAGAACAGTGCGAGAGAAGCAGGCGAGCGACATCTCGTTGAGCTCTCCTTCCCTTCTCTCCCGCATTTTGCCCAACATGTGCCCCGCGCCGGAACGCAGTGCAATCTTCCAGCAAAATCACGGTACTTGTGCCATTTTTCAGCATTTTACGTGATAGAGTGCGTACGTAAACGAATCCGAGTGTGCACAATAGCGCGCAAGTAAGCTACTCGCCCAACAACCTTGTCTACTTTTGCAAGCGAACACGTGGGCAATCGCTTTCAAGCCTCTCTGGTCCAAAACAATAGCACCACGTATCTCAAAAGTGGACAAGGTTGTTGGGCGAGTAGCTTACTTGCGCGCTATTGTGCACACTCGGATTCGTTTACGTACGCACTCTATCACGTAAAAGGAAGGAAAAATGGCACAAGTACCGTGGTTTTGCTGGAAGATTGCAATTAGGCGAAACAAAAGACGTGAACTAACAGAGAGACAAGGCGAAGGAGCCTTTCCTATCGCGCTGCAGCTTGTGGTCAGCGGGTCTCCCTCGATCTTAGATGGTGGACGCACCCAGGTACGTGGCGACCGAGATGGCATCGACCATCGTCCACGATGGTCCGCCCAGCGTGACTTCGTGGCGCGTGGTCGAGAAGAGCGGGGTGCTCTCGATGAACTCGAGGTAGTCGGGCGCGCCGGGGATGAGCACGTTGTCCGCCACCAGTAGCGATCCCGGCTGCAACGTACCACTTTCGAGGATCAGCTTCGCGTCCGAGAGGTACACGGTCTTCTCGTGGTCGATAAAGTAGATCTACAAGTTGATTGATAGATCATGAGTCAGTAAGACGACCGAATCTCAGTAGTATATGAGCATACGAAACAGTTTCTTCTACGACACAGAGAGGCAGGCACTCACATCGACGGTCTTGCCCTTGAGTAGCTGGTACTGATCAGCGAAGGCGCCAACGATGACGGTCACTTGGTCCGTGAGCCCAGCAATGTCCACCATCTTCATTAACATTGGTAGACACAGATGCGAAAGCCCAACAGTCGTCAGTAATGTCACCAGTCTCCAGTAGCCTTGCAGACGTCTCCAATAATAACACACGCGCAATCACTCGCGTACCTCCTGCACACGCGCGGCGAACACGGGCGAGAACTCGAACGAGTAGTAGTGCGACTCGCTGTTGCCCGCCACCTCGCGCTGCAGACTCGCGAAGCGCACGGCGCTGTAGCCCGTGTAGCCGCCGAGCTCGGCCATCACCATAGGCCTCTTCTTGCGGATCTCTTCGTCCACGATCGCGCCTTTCGTGCTGCCAACGTTCATCATGCGGTTCTTGGACGCGAACTCGTCGATCATGGCGATCACGGACGTCGGGTTGCCACGAATCGCGTGTTCCTTAACGTACTCGAGGCACGCGGACGAGCTGAGTGAAGAACGGAGATACATTGTTAGACAATGGAGGCATAATCTCCAGAATAAGTCGCATGCAATATCTAATAGGAAATGCAGTAGGTACTTGTTGTTGACCGCTTCAGCCCACCCGGCGAAGAGCTGTCGTTGGTTCGCAGTCGGAGAGCTCATTATAGACGGAGAGGAGGCTGTTGCTCGAGAGCGCTGATTGAAGATTGAGTGGAAACAGAGCAGACTCACTCTGCTCTTCTCGCACATCGTCGCCCGCCAGAGCATGCGCGCAAGTGAGAGAGAATGTGTGTCCCCATGGCCATAATCAACGTGACGTTGCACCATCATTCAGTAATACGCTCCACACTTGGAAAATATACGAAACCTGTGTCACTGGCCACGAAGTAGCTGGCTTCAGCAAACATTCAAGCGCGCACGTCACATAGGATCCACGAGCACCTATCTATCCTCGTCTACTACTGTACGTAGTAGTTTGAAAGGCCCTCCCTCATGAATCCGAATACGAACTCCTCGGAGGCAAACGCACGTGGCCGAGTCCCACATAGCTCACTTTGCATCATGCGACGATGGCGTGGCGTTCAGTCCTCGATCAAACGAGGGGGCGATATGTCATTCTCTTCTCTCGGATGCACGGCAAGACATGAATCGAGCCATCCGTACGAGGCCCGAGCGAGCGCTTCATGCGTCTGAGAATTATAGGATCCGACAAGAGCGGACAATTAGGCGAGTACTAATCGGACAGAGCCAGGACAGTGTGGTGGCCATAATCTCATCGATGATTGGCTCAAGGGTGAAGGCCACAGGGTCTTCGTCCACCTTGAAGTTGACCCAGCCATGAGCTCTGACACGCAACACGCCACCCACCACACCCAGCAAAACCAAGATTCACACGTCGGACTCAAAACTTCTTCTGCATCTAAACTGTTGGTGAATCCAAGTGTTCAGGGCCTTTCATCCTTCGATCTACGAGTAGTATCGTGCCATTGTTGTTCTGAGCATGGGGCTCAGCTTCCAGCGGTGTCGCTGAGCACCTTCTCCCAGTTGAACTCGAGCGACGAGTCTACGCCTGAGTAGCCACGGTGCAATGGGCTATTTGGTTAGATCAGTACGTATGAGAGGCAAGCCAAGGCACGAAGCTGTACCGTGGTGCACCGTGTTGAGG
>JAASGO010000981.1:0-11818 GCA_023334245.1 Globisporangium cederbergense | reverse complement strand
TCTCATCTCTCGAGGTGAAGGACACGATGCACCTGATGAAGAAGAAGAAGGCTCGCGACAAAGTCTCGTCCGCTTCGGAGCGCGCCACCGCAGCATCAGCTGATACCACGAGTAAAGCCAAGGCTTTATCTCCTACAGCCAGAGCCAAGGAGAGCACATCGCTGATGGTGGCGCTCTTTGCGTCCAAAGTCAAGTCTCCGCCTCCATTACCACAGCCTCGTTCGCCAATCCTTTCGTCGGCCGAGTCTTCACCCGAGAAGTTCTCCCGCCACACAACGATACCGGACAGTAGCGCTGAGACGAGTCCAGTAAAGTCTTTGAGCTTGGAGAACACGTTTGCACGCGGGCTTCGCAAGGAGCTCTCCAAGCGGCTTGCGCAATCCGTTGTGGCCGAAGAAGACCGTCATGATGGGTTCTTAACGTCTAACGATGACGACGAATTTCATGACGGTGATGCCCAGACGAAGGAGCTCCAGTCCGCCAAGCAGCTCGAGCGACAGTTGCAGGCGCTCACAGTGTCCAGCGCAGAGGTGACGAATCCATATCGCGCAGCTTATCTGGATCTGTTTGCGTTGTATTTTGCAGAGCCTGATCACTTTGCGTTTCTTGATTTTGGCATCCCAGAGTGAAGAAGCGTGGCGACGTGAGAATGCGTGGCTGCGGGAGCAGTTGGCTGCCGCAAGTAAGCGCGAGATTGCCCAGACACAGCAGCTGAAGGCCTGTGAGACACAGCTGGCGAACTGCAAACAGGAGCTCGAGCAGCTGAGGAATATTGATGGAGCAACAGTAACTCCATTGCCGCCACCAGCACACAATGCCATGAATGAAGCTCTTTTGCCCTCGGTTCGCGAGCGTGAGCTGCTGCGCCTGGTCATCGAACTTGTTGGGAAGGACGCGATGCGCGCTCTGCTCAGAGAGAATCCTCACGCAACTTCAGCTGATATCCGACACGCGCTTGTGCAACTTCGCCTGGACCAACAACAGAGATATCGTCAGGCGGCTCCACCGTCTCCACCCTATCGCTCGCCGTCTGAGAGATCGAATTCGCCTTCAAGAGATCACCCGAGCACGACGACCACGAAAATGAAAGGGCGAGCGCGTGATGCTGCTACTGCCGATGGATCATCGCCTGTGCTGGACGCCATCTACGCGAAGTGAGTATACGTGGCTCGCATGTGCTGATAAACACTGGAGTAACTCGGGGCTAACAGGATGCATACCTGGCTCGCTTGTGCTTGATGCAGGTTCTGGAAAGACGACCTGTAAAACTAGCTCTCCTTCACGGAGCCCAGGGTTTGAGCGCGTTCTTCGGACTGAGCACGGAGAAGCAGACACGATTGACTCATTGGCACGCTTGCACCTTTGCAGTCACTTCATAATATTCATTTTCAATGGGGTTCTTTTTGTCACGAGGGTTAGCGAGCGAGAAACAGATACACGCTACGCACCAGGGTTTTGCTTGCTCTCTGGCTTCATCTCTCATGTGTCTTTTGTTTTTGTTCTTTCTTTCAGATTAGGTTCTTCAGTCTTCAGCCTGTGGACAAGCTTGCCACTCGAGTACAAAGTCTTTTGCTTAGTCGACGATGAGCACCTTGAGCATATTTGTCGAGCCCGAGCGCGCCTCCTGCATGCCGTGGATGGCCACGACGGTGTCGCCCTTCTCGATCCAGCCAAAGTTCTTGCCCAGGTCGGTCGCGCGGTACAGGATCGAGTCCGTGCCGATCATCGAGCCCATGACGCGCGCGGTCGTGCCCTTGAAGCAACCCTCGGCCTGACGCGCAGTCTCACTAAGCGCCGTGAGCACCAGGATCGGCTGCGACGGGCGGTACTTGGCAATCAGACGCGCCGTCGTGCCGCTCTCCGTCAGCACGATGATCATCTTGGCGTTGATGTCAATCGCGGTCTTGACGGCCGACGACGCAATCGCCTCCTGGGTGCTCATGGCACCCGCGGACTCGAGCACGCTGTTGCGCAGCGCCTGGTAGAGCTCGTCGTAGTGGATCGCGCCTTCGGCCTGCACGCAGATCTTGCTCATCATCTCGACGGCCTCGAGCGGGTACTCGCCGTTCGCAGTCTCGCCCGAGAGCATAACCGAGTCGGCGCCATCGAGCACGGCGTTCGCGACATCGGTACACTCGGCACGCGTTGGGCGAGGCGACTTGATCATCGACTCGAGCATCTGCGTGGCGGTCACGACCGGCTTGCCGGCGATGTTGGCCTTGCGGATCATCATCTTCTGCGCCAGGAAGACCTTCTCAGGAGGGATTTCCATGCCCAGGTCACCACGGGCGACCATGATGCCGTCAGTGCGCTCAAGGATCTCGTCGTAGTTCTCGAGACCTTCTTGGCTCTCGATCTTCGCGATAATCTTAATCGCGCGGCCACGAGGGCCGAGCACGGCGCGGATGTTGTCGATGTCCTTGCCCGTACGCACAAACGACGCCGCAATGAGGTCGACGCCCTGCACGAGGCCAAAGTTGACCAAATCGTCCTCGTCCTTGGCGGTGAGCGTTGGCAGCATCACCTTGGCGCCAGGCAAGTTCATGTTCTTGCGCTCGCCAATCGTGGCCGTGTTCTCGGCGCGGGTCTACATAGTAGAACAGTGATGGCATTGTCAGCATCATTATTGGTGCTAACCAGCAATACGAAACTACACCATGTCAATGAAACTTACAATGATGTACGTGTCGTGCACTTCGAGGATCTTGAGCACGAGCGAGCCGTCCGCGACAAGCACCGTGCCGCCCACGACCACCGACTGTGGGAGCTCCTGGTAGGACACAGCGATCTTGGTCTCGTCGCCGACAAAGTCGTAATCCGTGGTGAGCTCCACCTGGCTGCCCTTCTTAATGGTCACGTTGGCGTGGTCCTTAAGGAAACCCGTGCGGATCTCCGGGCCCTTGGTGTCGAGCATGACCGCGATCTGCAGTGGAGAGAATGGATAGTAGGTACATATTGATGATGAGTACAAGTGCCCATCAAGCCATAGTAAGATGGATAGCAATAAAGAACGCACATTCTTGTGCGGGCGGCTCGCAAGCGCACCGCGCAGACGGCTGAGCGTCTCGCCGTGGGTCGCGTGGTCGCCGTGCGAAAAGTTGAGGCGCGCGACGTTCATGCCGGCGTCGATAAGCTCGCCGAGCTTCTCCTGCGACCAGCACGAAGGGCCGATCGTGCACACGATCTTGGTCTTGCGCGTCACGCCGTCCGTGCTGCGCATGATGCTGTCGAGTCTGTTCCATTTTGTCATTGTTTACATCCCGCATGTCGCATGTCAGCAAAAGGCAGCCAACCACTATCATGATGAAAGGGAAACCAAATGAGAATGCGGCAAACGTACTCCACTCCCTGGGATCGAAGTCCGATTGCGCCAGCCATTGTAATGAGAAGAGGAAGAGGGGGGTCTGCATCAGATACACACACGCGCGCGCACATACACAGTTAGCAACATGCCATTTACATGCTCGTCGCTTCCACTGATGACGGGATCTTTCGCTCCCGCGGTCGGATCGCAACGAAAGAGAGGAGGAAGGGCTCCACACATGCATACGCACACTACAGGCGCGTGCTGCACGTGTGGAGGCGTCACTTAGACGGCCGGTTGCTCACCTGGAGGGAGGGGGGAGGTTCTGCTGCTGGAGAGAAGAGTGAGGGTCGCTTGTGTGCTTGGGCGCGGATTGAGCTATGACTGGCAACTGGCAAGCGGCGGCGCAAAACAGCCAAACACACCAGCAAAGCGCTGCTTGGGAGCAAAGGGGGAGGGAGGCTCAGTGGATTCAAGGCGGTGCATAAAAATGGAAGCGGCTCGATAAAGTACGATTTGGTGGTGAGATTAAGTACGCGTTTTTTTTCTCGTGCATGTTGGTGAATCGTTTGGCGTGAAGTGGCCACAAGTGTGGAGGCGTTGCATACGAATGCGCTCTGCGCGAGTTGTCTGAGATGACGATGATCGTTGCCATTTGAGATCAGATTATTACCACTTCGAGGCGCTCTTTCTCACGCTGCCGTGGCCCACACCAGCACTCGTTTTGATAGACGACGCAAGGGACGAAGCTCAGAAGTTTGCAAGGATAATTAATTGGTACTGTACATATCTTAGATTGATGGTTGCGTGGCTTTTTCTGAAGTGATGGTCCTTGCATCAGATCAGGTTACCACTCTAAGCGGTGCTCGTTGTTTCTCACCTGGTTACGGAGCCTCTCTCTTCTTATCCACTTTCCCCCGAGAGGAGATAAAGGGTGTGGACGCATTGACAAGGCGCCCGAGCGGATATGCTAGTACTGTATTCACTAGTTGCAGCCTGCTTGGGCTGTCTGGAAGTATTGTCGTCGTGATTTTCACATCGGATTAAACATGCTTTGAGGCAAACAAATGGGGTTCACAGATTGCGACCGGGGCAGACTGATGCACACAAAGTAGTTGGCTCATAAAGCAATAGCAACGTGCTCGCGCGTCTCGTTCTAACTTGCTACCAACCACTCTATCTTGTAGAAGCAAGCTCATCAACTTTTTTGCATCGCGCTAGCTTTTGAGCCAAATCGAATCTGAGTTGCAGTAAGTACGAATGAGGATCAATTTGCCCCTTGAATATATACTTAATGTGACGCGTTCGGAATTTGTCGCAAAATTCTGCTTGGTGGGCGTCAGCTGCCATAAAAGCCCAGCCAATCGCCGGTCTCATGTCATTTGCACAACTGCACGCACACGCGCTGTCGCCCTTCGCTGATGAGACCCGTTCTGGAGGTGACCGCGTTACGCTCCCCGAGCAGAAAACTCAGCACAAGCAGCACTGATGCAAGGACAGCCGTTGGCAGAGCTCTCGAACTTTCGTTCGCGACTGCACAAGCTCACTCACATCTCGAGAAGCTTGCCCTGTTCGCTCAAGGAGCAACACCAGCTCAAACAGCTGCTGCTTTTCGACGTCATCGGTCGAATCGGCGCGTCATCGATGTGTGGTCCACCCACTACCACTAAAATAGAAGGCCCTTACCGATGAGATCTTTCGGCGCACATACAAGCACTGCTGCAACTTGGAAGAAAGAGAACAGAGCGCGCTTGAAAGCGGGGCAGATTCAAACGCCGCGTCTCCGGTTGCCACCAACCAAGCAGTCAGCGGTACTTTGATCCGCCATCACTTCCCAATCCGTCCCAGAAGCTGTCTCACACAATTATTAAGAGTGTGGCGCGCTCCACATCGTCGAGTGTCGACAGCTTCTTTCGGTTTCTATTTGGGGTTTTGGAGTGGCCCACATTAGATTGTTGCTATTTGTAGCTCGTTCCTAAAATAAACTGCACCAGTAAAACCCATTCTAGCGTGGGGGTTAGGGCGCTGAACATATTAACGACTTCACTTGCGTCCACTATGTAGGCCGTTGGGATGTTTTGAAACAGAAGTGGCTCAGACAAGCGTATTCCCCAATAAAACCCAATTGGGTGCCAGCGCTCGCTTTCTTGCGTTCGCTTGCCCTTGCTTTTTGCTGCTTGCGAGAACAACAGACCGAGAGCGAGCGACATACAAACGCGCAGATAAGCCTGCAAAGCGCCGTCGAGCTCGCCCGTGACTTTCCTCCGCGCGCGCGCGCAAGTTCAACCGACGGGACGTCCGTCAGGAGCCGAGAAGAAGAGAAAGCACGTGAGTGAGGAAATCACTGCTGCTGCGAGTGCTGACTGGTACGTACGTGGTGGTGTTGCTCTTTGTGTGCAGTAGCGTTTGGTCTTCTGCGTGATTGTGAGTGACTGAAAAAAGCTGATGCGGAGTGCCGCGGCTTCCTTTCTGGCGCGGTCGCTTACGTGCGCATGGTGGTATGCTGTGTACGCATGCCTATGTCTGTATGTGATCTGCACTGCCTACGTATTTGGTTGTGCCCTTGTGTGTGAGTCTATGAGTGTCTTCCGCGGGCTTTTGCGACTGCGGTGGAAGGATTCTTCTACCCTCATGATTTGTGAATTTGCTGTTATCAGCAAGTGACTACGTGATGTCGCACACGACTGCTGCGTGTGTGCAGCAGCATATTAATGGCATGACCTGTCCTTCTCTTTGTCTGTCTGTTAGCTTACGCTCTCTTTATCACCGTGTTTGACACAGACTCCATTTGTAACCCAAGATCCCGACGATGCTGCAGCGCCTTCGCCACGCCGTGGGCTGGGGGATTCCTGCGCCGCCGCCGGGCACGCGCATCGACTTCCAGGTGTGCGCGCCGCTGGGCCACGGACAGACGCTCTACATCGTTGGAGATATCCCCGTGCTCGGCGGCACGACCGAGTGCGCGCCGAACCCGAATGTGAGCACCACGTCGGGCGGTGAGAACGGCCTCGCGCTCGTGACGACACCCGACTTGTATCCGATCTGGTACAACCTCGAGCCCATCGTCGTGCCCGCGGGCACGATCATTCGATATCGCTACGCCGTGTGCTCGGGCAGCCACTTTCTTCGTTACGAGAGTATTGCTGTGGAAGCCCGCGAGCTCGTCGTTGGCATGGACTACGTGCAGACGCAAGACACGCTGGACTCGCTGGTGGCTGCTCTGGGTGGAAGTGAGAGTGACGCTTCGCTGTCTCGTGAAGGTGGTGGCGCGTTGTGGGGCATCATTCCGCGATTGAGCTCGGGCCAGGCTTTCGTCGACCGCCGTGCTGTCAACGAAGAGAACGGAGCAGGTAACTCGTGGTCCAAGTCGAAGCTGGCATCCAGCTCGAACAAGAAGATGGGACGCAGCTTCCACGAAACCATCCCGGAGGAAGAAAGCCACGAAGCGGCGGAAGACGCGAGTGTAGACGTGACGATGGTGACCCCGGTGGAAGAACAGTGGCAGCCGGCTCGCCCGCCGCCAAAGACTATGTCGCGCAACTTCAGCCTGAGCGAGCTGAACAGCGGCGTTGGTCTCGAGTACTCGTCGGCGCGCGTGCTTGACGATGAAACGAAGATGCAGTGCTACAGTCCCGTGTTGAACCGAGCGCGCTCGTACTCGGATGATTCGATCAAGTCGCCCCAGAACGTCACGATCGAGTCCACGGATGGCGTCATCATCGTCGTGTATCGTCTTCCTGTGCTGGTCAAGCGCACACCTGAAGGCGAGTACCTGATCGAGTGGGAAGATGACAACCTGGTTTGCCCGTCGGGGCTGATGAAGGATGCGAACAGCGACTCGCACTTTGACCGCGTGAGTTCGATGCGCCTCACCTGGGTGGGTACAGTGCACTGCTCGTCCGTCATCCCAAAGGAAGACGAAGAGCGCCTCGCTCGTCAGCTGGAGGCGTTCCACTGCGTGCCTGTGTTCTTGAACAAGCCTCTCGCTGAGACGTTCCACAGTTTCTGCTACGGGACGCTCTGGCCGATCTTCCACAACATCGTGGACGTCTACGGCCGCCTGCCGACTCGTTGGTGGAACCCGAACCAGCAGAAGAACGCGTGGTCATCGTACAAGAACGTGAACCGTATCTTTGTGAACAAGGTCATCGAAGTGTACAACGAAGGCGACCTCGTGTGGGTGCATGGACTGCATCTGCTGGTTGCGCCCTCGTTCCTGTCGAGACGCCTGCCGAGTGTAAACGTGGGATTGTTCCTGCATACGCCATTCCCGTCGTCCGAGATCTTCCGGACTCTGTCTGTGCGCTCGGATCTGCTGCGCGGTATGCTGTCGGCGGATCACATTGGATTCCACCTGTACGAGCACGCGCGCCACTTCCTGACGAGCTGTCGACGCATCCTCGGCTTGAAGTACAGCGCGCAGCCTGGTGGGTACATTGGCATCGAGTACAACGGACGCATGGTGATGCTGACGATCAGCCACATTGGCATCGAGCCGCCGTTCGTGGAGATGGTCAGCCAGAGTGCGCAGGTCGCAGAAGACACTCGCGCGCTCGTTGAGCGGTACGACGCGGAGAAGCGAACTGTGATCGTCAGCGTAGATCGTGTGGAACGTCTGAAGGGTATCCTACTGAAGCTTGGTGCGATCAAGCAGTTCCTGGAAAGCAGCCCTGAATGGATCCCTAAGCTGCAGGTGGTGCAGATTGGCATTATCGACAGCTCAAACCCGTCCGAGGAGAAGAAGGGTGTTCAGGTGGAGATCCAGAACTCCGTGCGCAAGATCAACGACCTCTTCTCGGAAGGACGAAAAGATCCGATCATTGCGTACTTTGAAGTTGAGAACACGGATTTGTCGTCTCGCCTTCCTCTGTGGCGAGTAGGAGACATCCTGCTCACGACTTCTGTTCGTGACGCCGTGAACTTGTACCCGTTCGAATTCATCTACGCCCACGAACTGCAAAAAAAGCCTGGCGTGGTGGTCGTATCGGAGTTCTCGGGAAGCAGTCGCGTGCTGACTGGAAGCATCGGCGTGAACCCGTGGAAGCGTGAAGAGATCGTTCGAGCGATCGAGCTTGCAGTCAACATGTCGGAGGAGGAGCGCGTGGCGCGTCACAACAAAGATCTAGAGTATATCGTGAACAACTCGAGAACGAAGTGGGCAGAACGGATATTGGTGGACCTGAAGCGAACCAAGAAGTATGCGGCGGAAGGCGAGCACATGGGCTACGGTCTGGGTCTGGGCTTCCGAATGTTGGAGTTCAACGCTGGGTTCAAGATGCTGGAAACGGATGCTGTGGCGAAGGCGTATCGTACGAGCTTCCGTCGTGTGATCCTCTTAGATTACGGGAACACACTGACACAGGACGAGCGCGGCGTGAACGATTTCTCCAAGTACCTCAACTGTGCCACCGACCAGGCGTCCGCGGATCCGTCCGTACTATCGAAGACCGACACCCCCTCTGCGTCTCCAGAATTGCTGTCTGCGCTCTCCCGGCTGTGTGCGGATCCAAGAAACACTGTCTTCGTGCTAAGTGGAAAGGAGCGTGGCGACTTGGAGAAGACCTTGGGGTCAGTTCGCGGACTTGGTTTGGCTGCAGAGCACGGCTACCTGTACAAATGGGGCGATTCCAGGACCGGCGCCGACTCGGACGACGTGTGGCTGTGCACGAAGGACAACTTTGACGACTCGTGGAAGGATTTGACGCACTCGGTCATGGACATCTACACCCAGCGTACCCACGGTACCTACATCGAGCTGAAGGGAAGCGCGTTGCTGTGGCAGTTCCGCGATGCTGATCCAGAGTTCGGTCAGCTGCAGGCGAAGGAGTTGCATGACCAGCTGAACCAAGTACTGGAGCATTTCCACGTCGAGGTTCTCACGGGCACTGACTACTTGGAGGTGCGACCTGAAGGCGTGGACAAGGGCGTGATCGTTGACCGCATCATGTCCACCATCGAGTCCACCAGCGGCAACTACGTGGACTTTGTCATGTGCATCGGCGACGACACTTCGGACGAATTCATGTTTCAGTACCTGGAAGACACGCGGAGTCGACCGAAGATGTTCACTGTGACTGTGGGCAAGAAGCCGAGTGCTGCAAAGTACTTTGTGAATGACGTGGACCAAGTCATGGAGATCCTGCATTCGCTTACCAAGCTGTCGACTGTCGCGAACCGTAACCTGTCCATGAACGACCTGCGCCTGTTAGACCGCAACCGGCCGACCTCGTAAGTGCTTTGTGCTCATGATATCGATGCTCACTGTGTTCAACACGAGTTCCTAATCTCTTGCTGTTGCTGTGTATGTGTGTGTTTGAAACAGGGCGGACCTCATGAACTTCAGCACTAGATTGTCAGGAACGGGCTCCGATTACCGAAGTGAGGGCAGTTTCGAAGGCATGGCGTCGTCGCCCTTCTCGACACTGGCGAACAGTTCGACTGCGTCGGCGCCGTCGTCTGAGGAAGGCAGCCGTTCGCTCCGCACCGCGAAGTTCTCGATGTCCATGAGTTCGCTTACGAGCGTCGCGAACTCGTTCCCAGCAACGTCGTCGACCTACGAGCAGTACTTTAGCAACATTGACGAGAGCGAGGAGGACGACCAAGGCGGCATCTTCTTCTAACTAATTTACGACGACAGACCGAAGCACCCGCTCACCTCCGTCGTCGTGTTGCGTACGAATCGGCTGAGTGAGTGATGCGACTCGGGTGCTTCTTCGATTGCGGAGAAGGTACTCGGCGCACGCACAGTTGAGAGACACGCAAGACAATGGTGGCGACGCAGAGATACACGACATAGCGCCAGCAAGAAACAGTCTGTTTGTTTGCTGGCAGCATCAACGAGAAGAAGAGCGAAGAGGAGAGATTGAGACAGAAAAAAAGAGAGGAGAAAGTAACCAAGAAACCAGAGAAACAAGATGAACGCTTATGTATCGAGGTGTGCGCGTGCTGCATTTTCATTCTGCGTTGTCTGGTCTATTTGGTTTCCGTTTTCTTAGTCCCGTGCGACACGTTTCAGCTCTTGTTCCAGCGCCGTCGAGTCCTCCTCGCCGATCGCCGAGTCGATGTAGCGCTCCTGGATGTCGGCGACCGTGGCCTGCTGATCGCCGAACGCGTAGTCCTTCATCACGGCCGTGTTCCAGTCGACGCTCGTGAACACAAAGCCGTTCGCCTTGTCGATCGCCTGGATGAGCTTCTGCAGACTCTGTCCGTCCTCAATCTGCAGCGGCAAGAAGCTCACGAGGCTGAAGTCTTCGATCACGTCGATCAGCGACTCGTTCATGCGGCGGAAGCGCTCCTGGAGCGCATTGGGCACGCGCGTGACCGGCAGATCCAGCGCGGCCGCGTTGCCGTCCTCCTCGATGTCGTCGTTCTGCTCGTCGAGGCGATCGAGGAGATACCGCAGGTCGAGCACGTCCGTGTAAAAGTCCAGGTTGAACGCTGAGAGTGATGGCAGCAAGCAAGTACATGCATGTAAGTCACAAGTGTTCGTTATGCGCATATTGAGAGAGCAGTACGTACCAAGTTTGCCGTATTGCTGCATCAGGTCCATCTTGGAGAGCACGTTGATGTGTGGCAGCTCGAGGCGCACCATGGACGAGAGACTCAGCAGCACGACCGAGATGAACTTGGAGCTGTCAGTGCAGTGGTGCGCGTCGACGAGGTGCACGACCGACAACTGTGACACCAAGCGCAATGCACACACACGAGTTAGCTTCACATTGCGAAATATAAGACCCAAACCAAGAGAGATGACAGGTCTGTGCGCACTTTGTAGTTGAGCTTCTGGAGCTTCTGGAGGATGTTGAAGACGCTTGCCTCGTGTGTGTAGAGCTCTACTTGACCCGGAAAGTCGAAGAGGATGTACTTGCCCTCGAGCGCCTGCAGCTTCTCCTCGAGCCAGTCGAAGTTGTGGTCGATGTAGTTCATGCAGTACACCAGGCCTGCAAGCCCAATCCATCGCACGCACATGTTATGTTAGCAGCCATACACAGCCATTGCCAATCCGCATTAAAACAAATCCAAGAACGCACCGCCGTTTGGTCCAAGCTCCAGCTCCTCCATGACGTTCTCGAGCGACACCATGTCGGAAATGTCAATCGCAGGCTCATACGTACACACACAAAGAGATCAATCATAGCAGCGGCAGCCGTGGACACAGACAGCAGGTGATGCGTGGTTAAGGACTCAACTCACAGCAGACGGACAGACAGACAGAATGATCAATACATTTGGGTGGCTGGCGCAAAGAGAAGAGTGAAGCGTGGGTGGAAAGGATATGGCAAGTGCTCGTTCGCGGGGTCCATGTTCACGATCACGGTCTCGCGGCCGTTCTGTTGCAGGAACTGCTGCATGCCATTGCAGTACGTCGTCTTACCCGAGCCCGGCGGGCCGAGCACCATCTGCGCGAACGGCATGCTTTCCCGAGTTGAGCTGCTTCTTGTGCTGTTGGCGCGTTTTTGATCGCTAGCGTCGGGCGAAATGCGCTGCTTTCTGGAATCCATTTTGACGCAAGCG
>JAASGO010000980.1:0-11861 GCA_023334245.1 Globisporangium cederbergense | reverse complement strand
CGCCCACTCACCTAGTGCCCCATCGAAATGACACCTCGAAAAGCCGAAAGGGGTCGCGACTTGTGACATCAGCGGTAGAAGCAAGCTTCCGGCCCCTAGAAACCCCTCAGCCGAAGCCAGTTTCCAGTGTTGCACCTACGGTGGCGATCGAGCCGGTGAAGAGAAAGAAGAGTGCGACGGTCGTTGTCATCCCAAAAATCGAGAAGGACTCAGTGAAATCACAAGTGACAGTCACCGGTAGTGTTTCATCCGAAACGCTCAAGCATCGATACCCTGCGCGCGAGAGAAAGCCCAAGCCCACGGAGAGCGTGGTGGTCGACACAGAAAGGATTAGGGTTGTCGAACCCGTGCCTGAGAAGCCACTAACGCCTGAACCATGGGAGTCGATGACGAACAATCGAGATGAAGGCGCCGTCGTTGAGGATGAGCCTGCTCCGCCAGAGCCATTGCTTGAAATTGTGGTAGCCGATCCGAGTCCCAGAGTTGAAGAGGTGGTGGTGCAGCCTGAACCTACCGTCAGTGTATCCGACAGAACCCGGTTACCAACAAATGACGAGGTCGCAACTGTTGATACAGTGGTAGACTCGAAGGAAGCAGACGTGATGAGAAACATTGACGAGAACTCCGGCGACGATGAGGCAGAGGACGAAGAGAACATGGATGATGATGAAGAAGATACAGACAACGAAGAGAGTCAAGACGACTCGGATGACCCTACTCCGAGAGAAGTCATCACGAGTTTAAAAGTGGATTCGCCTGTGGCTGTGCATGAGCGCGTGACAGTTGTGGAACCCCAAGACGTGACTTCACGTCAAGCTGTCAGCACTCCACCTGCTGCAGAAGTCGAGATCTGCATGACACAGCCTCAGAAGCCACCGATAATCATTTCAGGAGTAGATGTGCTGCCAGGTATCTCCACACCGGTGGTGCTCGGATCCCCAGCGAACGAGGCGGTACTTCAGAGTTTGAACAGGGACGACAGTGTTTTACCGCGTCGACAATCTGTTGGTGCTGCAGTGACCAAAGAGGTTGCTCGGGAGAAACCCCGCCAAGAGCTTGAGTCTGCGAAGGTTTCGGAGTCTCAACAAACCCCAGTCAAGGCCGAAGAAGGTCTGACATTAAGAGGAGATGGTTTGGTATCCCATCACTCGTTCCGCTTTTCCCAGCAGCCCGCGTTTCGCTCGAATGCGCCAGTGTTGAACAACCCATTCCGGTCAGGTCAGTGGGACCCAAGCAACGATTCCGACAGTGACGAAGAGCGGCATGCAAATGAGACAGCCGCTGCAGCAATACGAGGTAAGGTTAAAGAGGAGGAAGACGATGGAAAGAGGCCCGAAGACATCGAACTGCAGCTGACGCCTGAAGCCCTCGAGGCGTATCGAGAAACTTTCAGACCGCATCTGCGTCAAAGCGGTGTGAACGGAAGCTTGCGGCCCTCTCTGCGCCACTTTGGACTCGCTGCCGCTGCTACGTACCACATGGGCAATGCGCCGTACAAGCGATCCACGTCTCGAGACTTCACGAACCCAGACATTTCACGACGAAGTGCAAGAGGACTCGTCACTGCAGCTAGCAATAGTGACAACGATCGTGCTCTGTATGATGAAAAGGACTCAGCGCGGCTTGGCGAAGGCATCGTGCTGAGTGTCGAGGCTGAGGCGCAAATGCAGCAGAAGTGGCTTGCGTTCTTCAGTAATGCCGAGGAAGCGATGTTCTCACCTCTGAAGCACGAGATCCAAGACCGTGAAGAAGCGCAGCGGCTCCAGGAAGAACTCCAGAGTCAACTGATGAAGAAACGTCAGGATCAGCAGGCGCAAGATACGCTCCGGCTGCAGCAGTCAAGACGAGAAAGTGCAGTGCTCAAGGCTTCAGCAGCTGGAGTGGACAGTGCAGACAAAGCCCAGACCTCAGATGTTGTCGCTGCAGACTCGGCGAACTTTCGACTGCGGCGTATGGTGAGAGAGAGCTGTCAGGAGATTCAGAACGAGCTGCAGTTTGGCTTGAGTGCCCAGGGCGAGTTCACGAAAGTTCACGAAGCGCAGTTCTTCTTCTTCGAGTACGATCCGAACGCGCATGGGTCGATCCTGACCCTCAGGCTGAACGTGCAGCGAGGGGAAGCCGAAGTGTTCATGTCCACCGAGACGAAAGTGCCCTGTGTGAGCGATTTCATGTGGCGCTCGGTGGAGAAGTGCAAGAGGTTAAAGGAAGGCGACGGGCAGAAGCTGGTTCTATACGCGCAAGATCTGGCCAAAGTTATCGCGAGTGCCGCTGTTGATTCGGCCCGTGATAAATCAAGCACTACTGGGCTTGTGATTCCGTTCTTCATCTCCGTAGTGGCTGTAGAGCCGGGGACAACTTTCGCACTGTCCATCATGGCGTCAGGGCAGAAGATGGAGCCTTCGAGAGCGATCAAGATGGTCGACACGCTTATCGAGCAGTTCAACGAACTCTCGAAGTCGTTCGAAGGTCACAAGGCTCCGGATTTTGACCTCGCCTCGCTTGGAGTTTTATCTCCAGTGAAAAAAGCACAGCCATCATGGAGCGAGGAGAACCGTCAAGGCAGTGAGAAATCGGCTACGATGATGCAGCATTTGGATGAAAATGGGGATGGTGCAACGGCTGTGCATCAAGCTGGAAGGTTTCTGAATCGCATTGAGTCGCGACAAAGACAGAGTGCCTCCCTTGGCCAAGACAGCCATGAAGATCTGAATGAGAAGGACTCGGTCACTATGAGCTACGAGGATGAACACAATGGTCCACGTGACGACCAAAGTGACGACGTGGACTCGGATGAAAGTGACTTGGAGCTGGGTGAGCTCGGAGGAGATTCTCGATCCTTCCAGCATCTACTGGAGTCGATCGGCAAGAAGCGAGGCTTTGGCGCACCCCGGTCCAAGTCTTTCTTCCTTACAGGACCAACGAACGATCAGTTCGAGTTCATCCAGGACGAAGAGATCAACCTGCTGGAAGCGGCCAATCAGTACTCACCCGAGCGACTTTCTAAACCAGCAGCCTCAACGAGTGCTGATGCCGTCGAGTCAAGCGCTCAGGACTCCGCCGATGCAGTGCTGGGAGAAAGATGCCTCTCCATGAGCTCACTACTGTTAAGGCAGCATGCTCGCAGAGCCTCAGTGAGAAAGAAGGTTGCTCAGCGGCTCTCACCTCTCAAGGTTACTGCTGGTATTGGCGTTGTTTCTAGTGGCCCAAGTTTGCCGACAAACCCAACGCCCTCCGTGGCAACGCTTCGCGTAGCCAAGTTCGTGCCAAAGGCCGTTGCCTACAGCCTCAGCTCGCTGGATCGCGACGCTCACCACCTCCACCCGAGCAAATCAGGTGTCACACTGCAGCCACCGCTCCGAAGAGCCAACCTACCGCAAGTCCAGTCGGCAACGTCACTGAGATAGTGTGGACAAATCTCGATCGGTGTTTGCTTATCTTTAGGGCTACGGTACACTACACAACATCATACACACATACTGACGCACGCGGTGGTCACTTACGGTACTGTCTTTCTATCAGTTTTGCAGTTTGGAGCTCGCTCTTTCATTAGCAGCGGCCCTCGACGGACGCGTCAAGGAGCTCCGACACGTCCTTGTACTCAAGGCCGACGGCCGTGACCGCGTCCATGGGCGGCTTGCCCACGGGGAACCAGAGGAAGTCCGGGTGATTCTCCTGGGACTTGTCGACCCACTCGCCTCCTAAAATATTCTCGTCGTCGTCGAGCTCGAGGATGTACGTGTACTCAGCGCTCTTGGTGCTCTTGTCGATCTTCGTCGGGTTGTTCACGAGCGGGCCGTTCTCGCTCGACTCGACGATCCACTTGAAGAGCGTCTTGACGAACATGAGCTTGGTCGCCGCCGGGTTGAACGGGTAGCCGTTGTTCGTCTTAAAGTACTTGCGTCCAGCCTGCGCCGGGTCGATCGCCGTCGCCTCAAGCACCTGGTAGCTGCGCACGGGCTGGTTCCACACTTCGGAACCGGCGGTGACGTCCACAATGAACGAATGGTTGAGGTTCCCGAGCATGTTGGCAACCGCGATGTGGAAAAAACCAGCGCCGATATCGCGGCGTGTGAGATCTTTGAAGCGTCCGTACTGGTCCTTGTTGTTCGCCTCACTGTCTTTGCCGTTGAAGCGCGTACCGGTGAACACCGTGTCGATGTGTGCGCCGTCGTAGGCCATGGACATAAGAGCCTTGATGTCGAACGGCTGGAAGGTCACGCCATTCTTGGTCACGGGACAAATTGGTTCAGGCTCAAGGAGCGCCGCGGGCGCCCAGGCGTGGCAGATCCCGTACCACGTGGGGATACAGTAGCCTCGCTGCTGACCCTCGCGCTTGGCACACAGACTACCGTCGCCTTGGAAGATGCACTCAAAGTCATTTGAGCAGGCCTTCTTGTTCGCCTGGGAGAGCACACCGTTGTTCTCTGAGACCTTGGCCATGAAATTCTTGACGTCCTTGCCGAAGGCCTTGGCGTACTTCTCCGCGGGGCTTGCCTGTTTCTTGTCCCACTTGTAGTTGATGCTATCCTGGAAGATCGGCCAGTAGCTGCTCGGCCACGGGATCGGGTCGATACCGCCCTTTCGAGGCAGGTCGCTGAACTTGTACGTCATCTGCACGCTGAAGAACGTCTCGAGGCGAGCCAGGTCCTCGCTCGTGGCGACTTCGAGTTTGCGCACCGAGGTCGGCATTCCAACCTTCACGTTCTCGTAGTTGGCGGCGAACACGACGCCCGCTTCAGACGTAGTACTGTCAGCCGAACGCGCTGAGGTGCCTGCTGCCTTGACGCTCTCCGCCGCTGTGGTGAGCAGATCCGCGAGTGAATCTGGAAGGCTCCGCGCCATTGCATGATACGCGACCGAGGTGTTTGGCAACTTGGCTCCGAACGCTGGGTGGCTGGCATCGAGTGTGACAGTCTTGCCGACTGGGGTGTACGGGTTGTACTCGAGGGGGGAGCCCGTGACGAACTCCAAGCTCGACTGAAGCACGAACGCGGTGGAGAGTAGCCACGTTGTAGAGAACCTCGCCATCGTTGTGTGTCTTGGCTTTGGCTCTAGAGATAGAGGAAGGTTGAGTCTGTAGACTGGCGAGGGATAGCGACTCCTGTGATCGAGATGGGAAGTGAGGAAGTGAGGTCCCTTTCCTCCGACAGACGGACACCAGCGAGACTCAAGGCTTACGTGCGCTACCAATGAGCATCAGCATAAGCATTTCAAGCAGATACGGTTCCTTCTCGAGTCAATGGAGAAGTGCTCCAAGTTAGGGCTCAGGGCAATACCTGAGCTCGCAGACTCGGCGGCTGCTTCAAGCATCCAAGCGGGTTTCAGGCGAGTACTAGTAGACTCAAGGGTGTTCACCCACCCAGCTGCGAGGGCTGATGTAAAATTGAGCGTGGGCAAGGCAATGAATGGATCCAGTCAGTTTCTTTGATGTGGGAGCATGTGTTCAGTAGTTAGACTTGAGGTTTGTATGCTCGGATCGGCCGTTGGCGCAACATAACGTGTCTGCTTTCACGTCGACTCACAAACTAATTGAGCTCCTCACAGTATTCGTTGCCTTCCCTCCCATCACGGCTTTTACGCCAACAACCATTCCGCACCGTACCTATAGATCACTGGCAGTGGGAGTATCACGTCGCGGACGAAGCGCTCTTTTACAATGGCCACAACATGATGCCTGGAGGTGAAGCAGACCACCGCGATCGGCCAACCTTCACGCATCACATGTGGCAAAGGAATAACAAAGGTTGACATTGGGATCTAGTTGGAGAATACATAGATTGTTACTTCATCGTCACTCACACACAGTCACAATAATATGAGTGCTGTCGCTCATTCCGTCCATGCCTCCTGAACGATCGTACTTGGGGGAGGACCTTCCTGTCACGGGTTAGCACGTGGCCTTGACGGACGCGTCCAGGAGCTCCTTTACTTCCTTGTACTCGAGCCCCACCTCGGTCGTCGAGGCGAGGTCGGGCGCCGCAGCCGGGAACCAGAGGAAGTCTGGGTGGTTCTGATTCGACCCGAAGAGCCACTCACCGCCAATGATGTTGTACTTGGCGTCCGTCTCGAGCAGGTACTCGTAGTCGGCAAACTGCGTGTGTTGGTCCACGCGTCCTGTGGACACCAGTGGGCCGTCCTCGCCCGCTTCGACAATCCACATGAAACGTGTCTTGACCTGTAGGAGCCACTTGGCTTCTTCGTTGAACGGGTACTTGGTCTGGTTGTAGAATGTCTGACCGGCGATCTCGGGCGTGTGCCACGCCATCTCGAGTACTTCAAAGCTGCGCACGGGTTGGTTCCAGACCTGAGAGCCGGCGGTGACGTCAACCACGAACGTGTGGTTCAGCAGGCCGAGCATGTTGGTCACAGCGATATGAAAGAAGCCCGCGCCGATATCTCGTCGCGCGGCGTCACGGTAGCGGCCGAACTCGTCCGTGTTGTTCGGTGCCGAGTCCGGACCGTTGAAGCGTGAGCCAGTGAACACAGTCTGGAGCTTCGCACCGTCATACGTGAGTGACAGCAGCGCCTTAATGTCGAACGGCTGGAAGGTCACGCCGTTCTTGGTCACGGGACACTTTGGCTCCTTCTCCAGGATCGCCGCCGGAGCCCAGGCGTGGCAGATACCGAACCACGTAGGGATGCAGTAGCCCTTGGTCTGTCCCTCGCGGCGCGCGCAGACGCTCGAGTCGTTGAGCGAGGTGCAGTCGGCGTCTTTGGTGCACGCCGTGCGGTGCTTCTGCGAGTCGATACCGTTGATTGCCGACACCTTGTCCGTAAACGTCTTGAGGTCGTGCTTGAACGCCTTAGCGTACTTCTGCGCGGGGCTCTGCGTCCCCAGCCCCTGCTGCCATTTGTAATTGAGCGAGTCCTGGTACACAGGCCAGTAGCTTGAAGGCCATGGGATCGGGTCGATCGCAGCTTTGGTTGGCAGCTTGGTCAAGTCGCGCTCCATGGTCTTCTTGAAGAAGAGCTCCAGGCGCGCAAGGTCTGTCGTGCCGTGAAGCTCGAGGCGGCGCGTCTCGGCCGGACTCACGACGCCAGGCAGGATCAGGTCACTTCCATCGCCGTCACCGCCGGTGTTACTGTTGCTGACTGCGTCAAAGTTGGTGATCGTCGTCGTCACCGACGCCTCCATGTACTCGGTGCCGCGCGCCGGGTGGTGCGAGTCGAGCGTGGCGACTGGTCCCACATCCATGCGCGGGTTGCTCTCGAGCGACGTCGCGCCGATCTTCTGGATGAACGCACAGGCTGCTACTGCCGCAGCGGTACTGAGACGCCACTGCACCATTATTGCTGTCGTCTACAGCGAATCTGAACGAACTGACGTGTGGCGGCTCGACGCGAAATGGAACAATGTCATTGTCCATGTGAGCGAATGGCGTGATTGGAGCTCTTGGCTGGTGCAGGTCGTCGGGTGGGACGCCATGAGCGCTGACTCGCTTCTTCCCAGAGGCCATGTGGCGTAGGTGCGGTGGTTCACTGAGCGTGAAGCTGGTAGAGTGTAACAGGAAGGCAGAAGCCCCGCGGCGTCAGCTGGTAGGAGCTATGTAGAGGAGGCACATCGCTTGTTAATCGCTTTCGGATCCGACTTGATTGTGCCCATAAATAAAGGGTTCAAAAGTTCTTTTTGAGTTTCGACCCCTTTTCACTGTGCATAATGGAGCCAAGTGATTTTTGCAATGTCGTGTATAGAGGGTTTTCCAGCGATATTTTAGCAAGAATTTGACACAAAAGCAGCTGGCAAAACGGAACAAATCAATACGGTTCAAACGTTCTTGTATAAATTGATAGTCAATGGTTCGTCCAGCAATATAATATTGTGAAGGCGATATCATGGACGAAACGGAATGATAATCAATTTGACACGCATCGATTCGAGCGCCCGCAGCTCGCCACCGGACCCCAATGTCCACAGCTACTGACTTGCAGCAGCGTTCGCAATTGAGAGGAGATCCTCCTCGTCTGGAAAGTACGCGCCTGTAGACGACCCGTCCAAAGGAGTTGGCCCTCCAGTCACTACTTGAAACCGGACATCAGCCAGATCAGACAGCGATGGCGGCAGTGAGGTTACAACTCAAGCTCACTCACCGCTTACGTAAGTAAGCCTGCAGGACACACAGCAGATGCTAGGACCACTAGCACCTCACTTTCTGGACGCACTGAGTGCGCGACAGTCCACGGCACTGCTGCGGTCGCACATCACGCTGGACGTTCCGGTGCGCTTCACACACACAACTGACTCGTGCTCCTGCTCCATCACGCTCCACCTGCCAACGAAAGACGGCTCATCGGCCATCGCGGGGCTGCTAAGTGCACTCACAATGGCGTTGCATCACTCGCAGCTACTGAGTGCATTCCCAAATAAGAAAGCGAGCATCTGGAAAGTGTTCTTGTTCTCAGAGGCGACCACTGCGAGGGCCCAATTCGACAGCACTGCTACCCGAGAGTGGATGCTGAGACTCTATATGCCGTGGCAGACATTTTCAAGAGCAACGACGTCTACAAGCTGACGCACGTGAATCTGTCCAACGTGACTAGAAGAGTAGAGAACCTGTCTAGTGATGTTTCTTCAGCGCTGACTGCTGTCATTCAAGCGAGCTTTGGTTTTGGCAATCAAGTCGACGCGCGTGACAGCACTCGTCCGCAAAGTGCAAACCGAGGTCTGTCAGTTTTACTGCTGAATGAAAACTACCTACGCGTGGAGCACTACGGGGCTCTTTTCTCGGCACTCCGATACAACAAAGCCGTACAAGAGTTGGGGATCGCCAGAACGATGGGCTTCCATATGGATGTGCAGGAGCGAGAGCAGTGCTGTCAGTGGATTGCCTTCGATCTTTTCTATCGACAGTTCGACAGAGGCATCCAAATTCCTCGGAAGATCAACCTGTCAATGGAGAGCTTGACCGAAGCAGATACAAACGCGTTCGAACAAACTCTTCAGAACTCAGGAGAGTTGCTCAAGTATCTCGCGAGATGCGATTTGGTACCTCCGAAAAGCAACATGGCGGATTCATTGTTGAGAGCTGAGATGCTGACTTGCTGTGAGATCAAGAATGGTGCTATCGTTCGTCGTGATTCCGACTCGTCTTCCGAGCTGGTCTTCAATGCCAAAGTGGCAACCCAGCTTGAGTGTTCGTGGATGGATGACGACTGGCCTTGGGTGATGCTTTCAGGGATTGATCTCAGATGGGTCGAAGCAGCTCAGGTCAAGAAAATCTACGACAGATAATCCACAGATCCATCAACTGAGAATTTGCCAATAGTGGCTCTGGTGATGGGCTCGATCAACTGGCCGAGCTCGCAGCCGTTGTATTCGTTCATCCGCACCACCAGCCCACAGCTCGTCTCTTTGAAGGTGCAGCGCAACGAGTCCATGGCGAACATTATTTCCACGGGCTTGAGCCCCTGCAGCAGCTTGCAGCATCTGAACCTGGATGATTGGATCCCATCCTCCGCTGAGCTGAGCGTGCACGAACACGATATATTTGAGTTGTTCCAAGCGCTTCGTGGGGAATTTGGACGCCATCTGCTTTCGCTCGACTTCATTGGCAATCGCGTCGGCGATACTCTCAGCAGGATCCTAGTCAAGAATTCATCGACACCACATGAGACCCCAGCTCTGTAGCATCTTGGACTCTGCAGATCGTTGACGAGCCGAAATGCGGTTGCCAGCTTGATCGACGTCCTGGATGTCAATAAAACGATTCAGTGTCTGGAGCTCGGCACACCGTTCAGGACGGTTGGTTCACCAACGCGTTCGCCCCACCCAGCGTAGCAAGCACACACACATGCTGACTATCAATGAGGGACGCAACCGAATTTTAGATGCTTCGCAGCGAGGAAGAGACTAGGTATTTAAACAAGCAAGCAGACACTGCAAAACGTTAGGTATTCATTACCACCCACCGAATGTGCATCACTGCAACCTTGAAAACGGACGACACCATGCAGCTGTCCAGATTTACCAAGTATCGTGGCGATCCAGGCTGCTTCGTCGCACTTCGCCACTCCCGTGTGTAAAGAATTAGCGTTGAGCGCAATGTCAACAACGCGACACTCGCACTATCTGGGTGGGCATCGCGTTGAGAAACCTGAGCAACGCTGGTGCAGCGACTCGGTCCCAATATCCGTCTCCGCGTGAACTCGAGTCCGATCGCTCGACATAGCGCGGTGCTGCCGCAGTCTTCATACCCACTTTTGAATCCTCCGGGCTCGCCACGAACCAGACCAGGATATGGAGTCGTGAGTTTGTGATTTCTGGCGCATGTGTCCCATCACCTCACCAGCTCCACGGTGTCTTCGATTGTCAACTTTGCCGCGGAGGAAGTTCGAACGGTACTCCCTGCCGTTTCTCTCACCAACGCAGTCAGCTTTCCTGCAAGCATCACCCTATAGTAGGTATAAATCGAAAGTTATTGCCACATAGCAGATCAGCGCACCACTCTGCGTGATCGTCAGTGAACTTCCTTACACGTTCACGCTCTGCCAACTATTCAAGTTGCTGCTTTGGCTTGCGTCAATACGCGACGACTTCGATGGCGAGCGCGGTATCGAAATCACCCATCGTTTTCACGATTGGTTGGCGGAAAGCAGCTCTGCAGCGAATTATGAGAGGGAATACAATTTCACAGTGGCATTTGAACTTGAAACCGCAATGATCGCCTGTACATCCGCAGCCATATCACATTTCACAGGCAGTACATCAGGGAGCCGCGGCACCCAGTAACTAAAAGCCAAAGGTCGTACGCTTTTGCCGTCGAGGATATGCTCGCTTGCTCATTCCTGAAAAGGGCAAGTGATCGACATGGTGGGCTTCAGAGTGATGACGTTCAACCTGCGCTTCGCGAACGAAGATGACGGCCCTAACAGCTGGTGGCACCGCAAAGATCACGTCGCCGAGATCATCAACCGGTACCACCCCGTGCTCCTGGGCACGCAGGAAGGGCTCAAGGACCAGCTCGCGGAGCTCGCGGCGCTGCTCAAGCACCCATATGCGCGTTTTGGCGTCGAGCGTGACCCAAATGGCGAGTTCGAACAGATCTTCTACGACACAAGCATACTCGAGGAGCTCGACAGTGGCGATTTCTGGCTCTCGGAGACCCCGGACTCGCCCGGTACGAAAGGCTGGGACGCTGACTGCGTGCGAATCGTGACGTGGGGCAAGTTCCGAGTCAGAGACACGGGACTGGAGCTTTTCTTCTTCAACACGCAGTTGGATCACATCGGTGCCAAGTCTCGCGAACAGGGGTCTCGCTTGCTCTGGCACCGGATGAAGGAGGTTGCCGGCGCCACGACTCCACTGTTTCTCGTTGGTGACTTCAACACGTACCGTCACTCGGAAACGTACAACTACTTCACGAAGGATCCTGAAGGCCCCAAGTTACTCGAGGCGTGGCCCGAGTCCCAGAACAAGATCGGCTCCGTTTCATGCACGTATCACGGCTTTGAGGGCGTGAACTACGAGGAAGAGCGCGGCGCCGAAGTCGCGGCCAACCACATCGACTGGATCTTCTACCGGCCGCAGATGAGCGTGTTGACGACCGAAGTGATTACTGAGTCACGTGACGGACGGTACCCATCAGATCACTATCCGATCCATTCCGAGGTCATAATTCCGGACTCTGTGGACCATTAGCTGATGTCTTCGTTTGCACCTCAGGGATTGGAAGATGATGGCACTGAGATCTTGTATAACAAACTGAGACTTGGATTTGAGTACATTCGTGCTGAATCGATATCTTTATCGCTGTTTCTCGCATCTGCTACCTACAGCTTCGAAAGAAACGCTCTTTGTATGAGGCTGGAGGTGACTGAAGATGCAGAGAGCCCTGCTCACACAATCCTGTCATCCTGAGGTCATT